>JAQFZM010000759.1:0-25591 GCA_034695785.1 Galumna obvia | reverse complement strand
CTGAGTTTGTCTTCGAGTGACAAATACTGGAGAATCACTTCAGACAAGTCGTCACAAATCCTCTCCTCATAAAAGTCTTTCATATTATTTGAATCCATTACTGTTTGAGCTTCGGATGACTTCAGTTTTTTCGAGGAATGAGAAGACTGTCCACAAGTTTCGACTTTATTTAAGTCAATATTTGAATCCATTTCTGAAGAATTAGTTCTAATTCTTTGCAATTCGTTGATATAAATCGAAACTTTTAAAATGATTGCATCGTTTTTGATATAACCCTTTTTGGAATCCATAATATCCTGAAAAAAGTATATAAAGTCTCTAATATAATGTTATAAATGATATATACCTTTAAACTACAAAAATTATATAAAACCTTTTCTTCACATTTAAATAAGTATTCATTCGCTGAAAATAGATTTTATTAAATTATTATATTAAATGTTTACTCACTTTGGGATATATTATCGACGCCTTCTTTTTGTGAAATAAGAGTAAGTTCTGCGCTAACATTACAACACCAGTTCCTGAGCACAGAATAGATTTAATTATAATTAAAACAAAATGTTTTAATAATACCTCAAATATTGACTTCCGTTACACTTAAGAAAAAAATCACAACTTTTTATATTCTGTCCGTCTTTTGTTTGTGTGGTTTTGGGTAATGCCATGAATTTCCTTTAATGGGTTTAGAATTAATACAAATAACAACATTCTTGTCATACCAGCAAAGGTTACGAACAAATATCTCTGGACTCAGTGTTGTGTCAATCAATTGACTTAAATTCTCAATTTTATAACTTATTGTAGACTCAGGTCTGGACTCATCTGTAAATCCGAACGTTTGGTCCGCATAAACCCAAACCTCTAAAATGATTGCATCATATTTTATAAAACCATTTTTCGGGTCCAAAATTTTCTTTAAAAAAATTATTATTTCGTAAATAATTTAAACTCAAACTATACATACATTCCATTCATAAAAAGTACGGAAACCCCAATCACTGTCTAACACATAAAAGTGTTGAAATCCTGGAAATAAATAATTAAATTCGTGAACAAAAACTCAATGATATCTGACTTCGAGTTATATTAGAGAAGGACTTTTGATTTATAAGTCTTAATTCAACCACAACATTACACCAAGCACATTCTCCGAGACACATAAGAAAGAACCCCAAAGTTTTAGTATTCCCTTCGGTTTCAGGCGATGCTATAATTTTCCTTAAATTTAATTATAATTAATATAAAATATAAGAGTCAGGTCATACCAGGGATTGTCCCGAACATAAAACTTTGGACTAAATGTTCTGCCATTCAATTGACTGAATTTTTTAATTTTGTATCGAAATGTGGCCTCAGATCGAGACTCGTCTGTAAAATGAATTTATGTTTAGATAACAATAGGGTTAGAGGACTGACACAAAACTCTGAAACAAAAATCTTGGAGATAACCCATACCCTCATCCATGGCTTTGTCTTAATTGTGAGCTGAGTCTCAGTTCAACGTTTGGACGACTCTTTCCTTAACTTTATTTTGATATCAATATATTTAATATAACTCAAAACTTAATATTTTCAGTTAAATGAAAATCGACTGAAGTTTAAGTCTAAGACTAAAGTGAACACAAAGTTTGTTAAAAATAATAAATTCTTTAATCAATTAAATCACTTCAAAACAATTTTTAATTTTGAAAATCTTTTGTTTTTATTACTTTTAATTTAATAAATTTAATGAAAAATTTCAAATAAAACAAAACACAAATCACATGACTTTTGTTGTATTTTGATATGTCTTCACATAAATGACGTTTTCATTTCACTTACAGACAATAAAAATATGAATACAATTTAATTAATAATAGACTACCGATCGGGTCATATATCGTGTGATATATTGTTGTATAGCTCTGGTGTTGACTAACAATACTTATTATTACCACAATTGACAAATAAAGGAACATAATTGTGGTTATTTTAAATCCATTTTATTTACAATACCTATAGTGACCTGTATTCGATTGTAAATTCAATACTCTTGGTTCGATTCTTATCAAGGGAGATTATTTTTTAATCCCTTTTTATAACTTAATTTTATTAATTAAACAAATTCTCTCAAACCTTAACCTAATTTCAAATCTCATTTGTTTTGACTAATAATTATTATTTGAGTTAACTTTTAATTTAATAAACTTTGAGTTTGAACTGAAATAACAAAACATTAATTTATACTCTGTTTTAATTAACCATGATCATAATTTTGGTGATATTTATAAAATTGAATTTAATATTAATAATTAAACAAAAATTTATTCGAAAATTTCTTTTCATCAAAACATTAATCAATTAATTAATGATTGAATTCAATGATTAATAAATGTTTTTTAATTAACAGAAAACTAAAAGACTTTTATAACACAAAAGACGAAAAAAATAGTGAAATCAATAAAAGATTTCTTAACCAAAGAATAAAAGAATTCAAACAATAGTTTCCCTAAAATTTTAGATTTTATTTAATTTATTCTGAATTCAGGACTACTTTTACTTATTTTTTGTCTCAAATCTGAGTTAAGACTTTTTGATTGTCGAATCTCTGAATATTATTTTCCGGGCTTTGATTCCCGACCATACGTTCCGTTTCCAATACCAGACCACCAAAAAGAGCGGCACCAGAATTAATAGCGACTAAACATAGCACAGAATAAAAACATTTAAAGCACAGGTATTTATGGGACCAATACATACATCAATTGACATCTTTTTGCGAACGTCGAACTCGGGCTGTGCCGCCCAACTCAAGAAAGTGACCACATCTTTGGCCATTTGTGACTGAGTGGCCGGCGTTCCGTCCGTGTACTCAATCGCTTCATTATATAAGGCCTGAGCCATACCTATAGCGCCGCTTCCGCTCACGAAATACGGATTGAAGTGCTGTCCTTCAGCTATGGTCACTCCCGCCGGTGGGTCCATATATCCCGTCAACAGTGAAAATATATAGTCCTGAGAACAGAATAAAAGTTAAATTAAGTATAAATAATAAAAACTTTAGTCATAACAGGAATTAAGAGAACTATTGCTCTATTAATTGAGGCTCAGAATAAAGCGAAAGACTTCATAGAAAAATTGCTAATTATATGAAAATAAAGGCAGACCTCATTTCCATGCCTTCCCAATACGATAAGGCTTAGGTCTGGTGGCAGTGCTCCGTTGTTGGCAGCGCGGGCCGCCTCGTCGTTAGGGTATGGCGAAGGAAACATATCGAAGAGCTTTCCTTCTCTCAAAAACATCTTTCCCATATCGTCGGGTCCGTCCAATACTTGAATCTGAGGTCAGAATAAAAGGTTTTAAGTCTATATTTTTATTGATTTTGTGGTCAGACCTCAGCCGCCTCTGCTTTCACTTCCTCTTCAGTGAGACAGACGCCTATCATTTCCCGATAGGCCACGTATTTCATGCTATGACAGGCGGCACAAACTTGTTTATAAACTTCATATCCGCGTCGAATACTGTCCCAAAATAATACAATTAATTAAAATACAGTCAAATCTTGTTTTCTAACAAAAAATAGAGTTATTTTTAAAGTATTCTTATTTTTAATACTTTTTTGTTAATATTTTTATTAGAAATTAATTCTAATAAATTACCTTGCATGGTCAAAACTCTTAAGGAAGCCATTGTGTGACCAAGGGTATTTGGGCGAATGTAATTCGAGGTCCGACGCCTTCACCGATTCGTTTAATATATAATAAAGACCTAGAGCTGACCCACCGATTAGTCCAGAAGTGGTTAATAACTGAAATAATTGTATTTTTTTGATTAAAAGTTTAATTTTTCGGTAAATTTATTGTTAAAATACTTTTTGTTATTTTCTATTTTAATACTATTTTACTCAACCGATGATTGACTGTATTTTTGGGTCAATTTTTATCAATTGATTTAATAAAAGTTTTATTAATTTTAACTTTTAATTAATGAACGAATTTTTGGTAATTTTGTTGATATTTTTGACCAAAAATTACTCAAAACTCAAATAAGGACTGCATTTAGGACTGACTCAATGGCCTTAACTTTAATTTAAGTGTAATTTAACTAAACTCTATTGTAGTTTGAGCTGAATTTTAAGAATATATTTCGGGTAAATTCAAAAAGTGGTCACAAATCGGCTAATATTCAGTCAAAAATGTGCTAAAAATACAAAAATATTTAAAATATAAACAAAACAAACAAATAATAAATAAATACTAAAAGTCATTCATTGGCCGATATTTTCGGTGTATAAAATCGAGTGTTGACTGTAGTTTAAGTATAATTTACTTACAATTTTTCGGCCTTTACTCAGGTTTTGGTTAAAAGTGGATAAATTGGCCTAAAATTGATGTGAAAAATGGAGTTTAATTAAGGTATTTCATAATAAACATGGCATTAAACAAGCATGTTCACTTATATGCATTATATGTCTACTTACATTTGAATATTTAAATGAATTTAAGTTGAGCTTGATCAAATTTTTCGAATAGATCCGGCTTAAGATTACGGCCATTTTTGATCAAGCGCCGATTTGAACCTTTTGCAAAACAAACCAAAGTCAACTTGGCAAGTTAACTGTTCTAATAATAGAGGGCAGCACATGTCAAGATAGAGAGGACGGTTGCCCTTGGTAGCGCATGACTACCAAGCTCTGACGTAAGGAATTTTGATTGTAAACTAGGTAATTCTAAAAAAATTAAAACCTGGTTTAATTTATTTTTTTTATTTATAGAAAATTGAAAAAATTGTAACAGGGTACATTCCTTATTGATCAAGTAAAAAAATAAGATGAGTATATGATTTATGTATTTTAAAAAGATTAATGTTTAATAAACTAAGCTAGCAATTATGTAATATGTGCCCTGGGCCAATTAAATTATAATTATTCACCTAATTATTAATTATTTTTTTGAATTACTTTTTTATTATTAATGGAAAACATTTAAAATGTTTTCATTTATTGATAAAATGTGTCAAAACTTAGAACTGAAATATCCTTCGCTAACGATCTCTTTAAGACTCTTTCGAGGGGTTGTCTTCTCCTGAGTGCTGTTCCTAAAGTTACGTCTTTTGCCGACGGCTATCATAACCTCTATTTGATAGTCACCGTTGTTGGGCATACGGACAGTGCGCGCGGCCTTTGGATAGTCAAAGCCGGCCATCGCGTGAACCACATAACCTCTGGCGGCCCCTTCCAGAGCCATAGCCATCCAGGCAGCCCCAGTGTCAAAGCTATGTGACCTCACGAATGAACGCTTACCCTTATATGTGTTAAATCTGTTTAAAAAGCAGATGAGCAAAGTCATTTTTCCATATTAGGTAAAAGTGTTGCGCATCACTACCTGTTGGACATCATAACAATGAGAGCTGAGGCATCTTTAGCCCAGGCACGATTTCCCGTATCTAAAAGGTTAAGGAACTTTTGCCACTGTTTTGAGTTACGTTTAGCGTAAACCATACGCCACTCCTGTGTATTGAAATGAGAGGGCGCCCACTTCGCCGCCTCAAACAGTGGCAACAGTTCCTCATCACTCATCTCTTCTCCAGACATTTCCCTGAGTGAACGTCTGCCTAAAATCATTGGATGAATAGGATATTCTGCACGACGACCCTGCATATTTTCAGTAAAAAAGTGTTAAGATTAGTTTTACTGTTTGACCTAGATCATTTGTCTGATCATAACTTACATTAATAGCTTCCATATCGTAAAAATATGGCCCCTCTTGTATTGGTCTCGATTTGAGCTGTTCCACTGATCAGTTAAAAAAGATTAAACTTATCAATCAATTTATCTTAAGCTCTCGTTTTTCAATGCAAGATTAACAGTAACTGTTATCAAGGTCATTTGATGTCAGTTTGTTTGGATATCTTTTTAAATGTTTTTCCTAATTATAATTCTTATCGAATAGTTTTCATCATTTTTTTATGAGAGTTTTTTTCTAATTAAGTGAATTTCTTTTAATCTTATTTTTTGAACAAGGTCTACTATTTTAGGCACGAATATCTATTTGTTTTTATCTTACCAAACAACTTTTTTTTATATGCAATAAACTCTTGGAATTAGAGGTGTAGTGAAAGTTATATTTAGAAGAATCTAATTATCCCAGACTTTGAGCTCTAATTTATGTAGATCTTGGAAAATTCCCCCTTGCTAATTATACAGTAAGATTGATTGATAATTTTTTTGGAGTGACTAATATAATTTATGTATTTGATCGGGATGGAATGTTGGCTCAAGTGTTGTAAGAGTGCTTGTTTAATTTGAATTATTACAGACTGTAATTTTAAAATGAGACACTTTTTTATTACTTTAAATATGTTCTAGATATTAGTTTTATTGGAAGTTAGCCGAAATTGGTTATTTTAATATTTTGCTTGATATTTTTAAAATTAGCTTGTAAAATACCTATTTTTCTTCATTAAGTTTAAAGAAACTATTATAAAAGCAAAAAACTAACTAGGTCAATTTACCGACAAACTTGCTCAATTGTCCATTATTCATTGTTAATTTTATATAAGAATAATTATTCTTATATTTATTAAAATGAAAAGTAAAGAAAATAAACCTTAAAAGTGTTATTTTAATCTTGGTAAAATAAAATAAGTTTTTAGAAAAAAATTACAGTTTATAATCATTTAATAATAAAATCTATAAATTAGTTATTTAAGTAAAACTATTGCATTAAACCTTGATAAAATAAGTTTAACTAATACTGATAGATTAAAAAAACTTAACTTGTTTAAATAATTAATCAAAAATAACCATAATATACTAGTAATAAGCAATTTCATTCACCAATCACATAATTTGATATATCCAAAGATAATTTTAAAATTATTTTTTATCTTGTTTACAGTTTTAAGCAAACAAGATTAAAAAACTAAAACTAATATTGAAACATAATTAAAATATAGGTAACAAGGTAATTCAATTAGAAACACAATTGTAACAAGATAAAATATGTATTTGAAAAAAATTCTAAGTTTAGAGATTAATATATTTGTAAATCTAATCTTAATTACCCATAATAAATGAGATTAGCCTGTGCAAATAAAAAAAGAGCTGCGCTAAATAAACTAGATAAACATCAAAGAATTCGAATAAATATATTATAGATCTAAAGACAAATATATATTTCATAAGAATATAGAAAAAAGTAATAAAAATTAAATTCAATAAAAGAAAATATAATATATTCATAGATTAATATGAAATTAATGAATTTATATGAGCATGATTATCAATAGGTGCTCTAATTCTGTGTGTCAAGCCAGATTATTTAGAAATTTAATTGCCTGGCTAACTTTTAATCGAATCTTAATTAATGTGTGTTACGTTTGAATTCATAGCCAAAAGACTATTTAAAAAGTGATTAATTATTTACAATCGAATTAGAGATCAATAAAAATAAGTTAAAATTAAAATATGTGTATAACCAAAAGTGCTCTTTGACAATACCAAGACACTTATGTATTGTTATCTTGATCAAATGAGCTACGTGAATAAATAATTAGCTAATTTATAATCTTTAAAAATATCCTAAATAATCAGGGTCTCTTTCCTATGGGAATATTTCATAATATTCTTTGCGGTTAATATCTTTGAGTTATATTTTAAGTGAGTTATCATTGAATTCATTTATTAATTTATTTTAATTTTACGAAAATTATTGTAAAATCTGTAAAAAAGTTTCTTTGAATTCTTTTATCATTAAAATAATAAAATGTTTTATAAATAAAATTATCTTAATATAACATGATTTTTTTGTATATAAACTAGCAAGAAAATTATTTTTGCAATACTAATAATTGGTAATTGTGCCAAGTAAACTTAGTTTTTTATTATTTCAAGAAAAATAACATTGCTTATCTCAAATAATAAAGTTAATTTTATAGTGTTTGAACTAGCACAAAAAAGTAATTTGATATTAAAGAAAATAAAATTACTTACGTCTAAAGCACTGGATTTGAGCAAAAGTGGAGACAATAAACAAAACAATAATTTTGAGAAACATTTTCTTCAAATTTTCCTTTTTTTTCAATTATTTATTTGAAAAGAATTCCTATTCTTTAAAAGAAAAATAAGATTTTCTTTCTGTCGAAAACACTGTTTGACTGAGAAATAGGTTTTCACTTAAGAATAAAAAAAATTAAAAATACTATAAGTGTTAATGAAAATCAAGTTTGAGTGCTATGAAAGTAACCACTTCTTCAAAAAAAACGCGTTTACTATTAGTGCTGTCTTTGAATAAATGAATAGTGACTTCTTCTTATGTGTACTCCTCTGAGTGTGTTTTTTTTCAGGACGACTCTCCCTTTCCTCTGCTCAGGACTTTTCATTAAACACCTCTTCAAGTGATGAGTAGTTTTTTCTCACATAAAAAATAAGTGATTATTATTTCATACAAACAATAATAAATAAATTAATTATATATTTATGCGAATTCAAGCCTTGAATATAAAGGATTCTCTTCACAACATTTTCACCGATAATTTTATAAATTTTACTAAACAAATGGTTTGGAGAACTGGAGAACAGCACAGGTATTCTCTACAGAGCACAGCCCCCACCCGACTGGCTCTCTAATAATCATTCATTTTTCGAATCAATTAACAACGTTTGAGGGATAAACTGTTTGACAGTATATATGAACCCCTTTCTCTCTATTCCTTTCCCCTTTTGCTTTAAATTCAGGTTCATTTCTATAATATGAATGACTCCTTTCATTCAGTACGTATTCTATTCATTTGATATGTTTATTGAGATTAGCTAAGTTTTAAAATGTTAGCTCTTTTTAAATCTAGTTAGTTTTCCTTATCATTCTAAATATTAGACAATTTTAAATCAAGTTCATTAGAATAAAATATTTTTAGCAAGTTAATAGGTAAATTTATAATTTAAGTTTGCTTGATATTTATACTTGAAATTAGTAAAAGTTCTTTATAAAGTTTAAAATTTATTCTTTGGTCTAAAATAATCAAGTTTGTCTTTTACCAATTATTAAAAATATAAAATTAGTTTATTTGTATACTAGTTAAATGCATATTTTACAGTTTATAAAAATTCACTTTTACTAACTTAAGTGAAGACTTTTATCTGTTCTAAATAGGAAGTCGATAAAGTAGAAAGTTTACTATCAATAAATTACAAATACCATCATATTCAGCTTGGTACATAGAATAAAAATATGTAAAATATTTATCCTAATGACCACTCCTTCACCCGAATATCGGGCCTTAAAATTTGGTTATATATAAAGTATTTGTGAATAAGATATGAATGAATTGGTGTAAATGAGTATTGTTAGTATAATGTTCTCTAATTCTTGATTAACAAGGTGGAAATATAAGCTTATATTTATCTGACAAACTTATTCATTTTACTCATAGTTTAAAATTTACTAGATATTCGGGTGAAGGAGTGGTCATTAGGACAAATTCTTTGCATATTTTTGTTTTTAGTACCAAGCTGAATATCATGATATCTTTAATTTCTTGATAGTAAACTTTCTACTTTATCGACTTTCTATTAAGAAGAAAATATAAATTAAATAATATTAAAATTATTCAAATTAAGCCATTAAATCACTTTTTAATTAATTAATAGTTTAATTAATTTTATAGAATTATATATTATTATTTTATAACTTTAATAGGTACTTTATTAGAAATTGATGCATACCTATTGATCGACGCCATGTAAATCATTTGACTAAAGCTTTTGCGTAATTCAAGGGTAATGTCGTTTTGTGTAGTTATTAATTCTTTTGATTCATTTTGATTTAATTTTATTTGTTTCCACTCATTTGTTTCACTTCTCAAATAAAATCCTTTTTTAAAAAAATAAATGAAAAGATGACCAAGAACGTTTGTTCAAAGAGAATATTTGATTTCCTTGTTCACATAATATGCAAAAGTAATTTACCATGAATATTTATTAGATAAAAGTTAAAAATAATTCCTAGAATGAACAAGGAAAAACAACATTTTAATACCATTAATATAAAACATAATTTTCCTCAGTTTAAAAATGATCTTGATCATCATTGGATAAAAGTGATTAAAATATAATATTAATAATTAACAATGAAATTGTCTTTTTAATGATTTTAAGGAAGAATCAAAAGTTTAGATTACGTTTTCACTCAATTATGTGGATTTGTTTTTCAAAAGAAGTTATTTGTTTCCTGGTGGTTTAATTAAAATTTTATTGTTTTGCTCATTTTTCAACAGATAAACTAGGCACGATTTATTTGTTTTTGATTATCAGTTATAATGGATTACTGGGCTTATCGTTTTAAAATCAAATTATTCACCTAGATAGGTATTTTATTTTTTTCAAATGTCAACTTGGTATTTTAAAAAATAGTTACAGACTATGTATACCCAAGAACAATATATTTAATTGTTTAGTATATTTATACAATTAATTGAAATATTTTTACAGTTTTTAATTAAAAAAAAATTCTCTTAAAAATAATTATTAAGATCTAAAGTGATCTTGTTAAAATGAATTATGTAAAAATAATTATAGCATTAGTTAATAATGTGCTAGATAATAAAAAAGATGAATAATAAATAGGTGGAAGTTCCATAAAATTATAAAATAATCAAATTTTCTTTGTTAGGGAACTAATTTACAAAAGTGCCATGTTAATTAAATTATCAAGTAGCAAGTTTCAATTAAAACACAATTAAAAACTTAAGAAAAATAAAATAATTATTCAAAAATATAATTCTAATAATTAATTTCTCTAAATAAGTAATTAAATATTTTGTTCTTGATGAAATGATAAATTGTATGTTCGAAAGACAACAATGAGTTCATTTCAAATAAAGGGAATTCCAAAATTAATAGCTTGCTAATCCTTTAATTATGAATTTTGCTCGAATGGTGTTTAGCCTACTTTCTATTGAGAAAAAAAGTGTTTCGGATTAAAATTCATGATTAGAGCAAATATTTTTCCTTAAAAATTGAGTAATAAATTATGTTTTATGCAATGATGAGCAAGTTAATTTTTATCTATTTGTTACATTTACAATTTATAAGCTGTCATATTTTTGATTAATGAGCATGATTATAGATTTTTTCTAGAATAGTTTTAGTATTTTATATATTTTTAATTTAATGTTTATTATTTTTAAATGTCTTGTTAATTATTTTGTGCGACCACCTTGATCATATAAGTTTTAAATTTCAATTTTGAAATTTTGCTTTTGTTTTCTTAAAAGTCAAGAATAAAATACATGCTATTTGTCAATGAATTTAATTGTCTCTGATATAGTTATTTGATATATTGAAAATAACTAGTTCTAAGTTTGAAAAAATTAACTGTACCAGAATAAAAATTGGGAGAGAACAAAATGCTCAAGGCAAATCTCATTTGAAAGTCACTGAATATTTTAGAGTTAATTATGTTTTTTATTCTCTAAGAAAATATTTATTTGAATAATAAATAAGAAGAAAAAAAAACTCTGATTTCTCTATTATATTGCTATCGATTTTAATGTTGAAAATTAATCTGAGTTTTAAAGTTTAAAAGATTATTAATTACCTTTTTATCAGTTATTTATGAAATGTCTGCAGAGGTTTATTGTGAAAGATATTTTTCATATTATTAAATCGATTCTATAATTGCTGCAGGCTCATTTTAATATTATGTTTAAATAGGTCTTAATTTTCGAATTAATTTCTAAACTGTAAAATAGTTTTTTATTATGATTTTGTTTGAATAACTTTTTTAGATTATATTTATTATTGATAATTATTTAATTTACAGCTTATTTATTATTATTATAAATATGATTTATTTCTTATTAGAATATTTAATAAGTTGAATTAGAATTATGCTGGATTAAATTATTTGGATATAGTTATTAAAGTTTACAGTTTTATAATTTTTTAATTAATATTTTTTTATTAAATGAGTTAGTGTTGAACTTTCACTAAATTTTAGCTAGATAATTGGGTTCATTTTAAATCATTAATTTATTATATTTTATTTTTATGCTAATTATATAATTTGTCTTTAAAAAAATAAATTAATCTTGATAATTAGCTTTATTTTAATTATAAAAATATTTTAAAAATTTATTTTAAAGATTTTCCTTTTACAATAATTACCTAGATAAAATATGCCAACTCATCATTTTGTGAAATAAGTCATTAAATCAATAAAAATATATGAAATCTATACTAGACACAAAGCATGGAAACAATTTGCTAAATTCAATATTATTCTTATTTATTGTATAAATGTGATTTTTTTATTCGAAATTAATTAAACTAACAAGCAATAATTGAAATGTAAGAAAATTTTAATAAAACTTCATATTTCATTATTATTAATATTTTAGTTATAAAAAAATTTGCTATTAATTTATGAAACATTATTTGAAAATATTCCAGCTAACTTATTTATATTCAAAAATTAATGGAAATAGTTATTTATAATTAAAAAAGTTGTTTAATATCTTCAGGAAACAATTAAACTAGAAATAGTATTTGTAAAATATATTTGGTTATTTTTTGAAATAATTTACAGTTTTTTTTAAATTTTAAATATATTTGAAATAATTAAAATTAATGTTTTGGATTATTTATTATTATTATTTTATATTACATAACTTTATGACCTAAAGAATTGTAATACTATAAAAATTGTCAATTCAATTAACTTAAAGAACCGAGATATTTTGATAATTTGATTAATCAATAACTAGGTTCTAAAGTAAAAATAATTTTTTAAAATTTTTGTTGAATTTAATAAATAAGAGAGTAATATACTTTTCAAAAGTAATAACATCTTCTTTAGACATATTACTATTTTTTTTTATTTCTATAAGATAACTATTTTAGCTATATTATTTTTATATAAACTGATATAAAGAAAATCATAGCGATAATTAAAAATATAGTCGATAAAACCACAAAAACCAGATAACTTAATAACATTTTATAGATATGTATTTGAGTATACCTTTGATTTAAGCTACAGTTTTCAATGTTTCAAATATTTGAAATTATTTAATATAACTTGAACTATAATTATTATATCCTATGATATTATTTTAATTATGGTTTATTTGTATCGAGCAAATTCATATTGATATCCAAATGTTATCTTCTTCAGTATTTATAAAAAGTAACAATAATATAAGTTACTTATTTGAGTTTAATTGTATTTTTTAAATAAAATATTTATTATTATTATTAGAAGTTTTATTAAAGTTTTTATTCAATGTTTTTATTATATAAATTATTGTTTAGATGATTAATTATATATAAAATTTAACCTGCTTAAACCTTGAATGATAATTTATACTTCTGTAGTATTTTGAAGCTTCTGCTTTGTTATTTAGCAATTATAATTGATTGTGTATAATTTTATCTTTCTCATTTAGCCATTTTATAATTAAGACTGTAACTTATTTTTAAATGACTAATTAGGCTAATTATGCTAATTAAAAATAAAAGCTTGGTTATGGAAACCCAGTTAATATCTTATTTATTTATTTTATTAAACACTTAATTAATAAAATAATAATTTTTAATATTTAAGTAAATCTTTGAAATTAGAACTTTGAGTTTGAAAAGAATAATTTTAAATAACCTAGCCTACTATTTGTTTAATAAATTGCAATTTTATGTGATTTGAAATGAAATTTAAGTGAACTAGTTTATTATTGTTCAAATAAATTTTATTGATATTTAATTTTAATCCTTTTTATAAATCATATAAAATAAATATCGTTTTAATTCATAGATTTATTACTTATTAAAACTAATATCAATTGAATGATAATTTATTTTCCGGATATTTTTACAATAATAAGTATTTGATTATTATTATCAGTGACAATTTAAATATTAATCTTAAGAACAAAATAAGAATAACAATTATATTTTTACAAAATGAACTAGTTTCAATCAATATTGAATAGGAAGTGGTTTGGCATTAATTAGGGATAAAAATCGAATTTTTGTTAATAACATTTTGTTTGAATAGAAAATTAATCAAGACACATTCCTATTATTTTGTTAATGACTTGTAATATTAACTAATTGATCTCACGCCCTAGTCATGATAATTTTTTTTGTTTTAATAAGTATTAGCAAAAAAATTTACCATGATTTATTTGTTAAATTAATTTTTAAATTAAATCTCTAAAACTGTAAATTTAATTTTTTTATTATTTTGAATAAGCAACTTATATCTAAAATTGACAAATGGATACCCACACTATTGCACAAGTTAATAAGTGTTGAAGTTTTTTTTTAAAAATAAGCAAGGTAATAATTTGATTATGAATAGGCTGAATTCAATTCTATTTAAGAATTAATGATTTTTTAAAAATGACTCCTAATATGTATTTCTAGCTAATTGTAAAACAATTTTAATTATTGTTCAAAATTAATGGTTTATAATGAAAGATGTGCTTGTATTACTCAGTCATAATCTAATTAATTGATTCTAGGAATACCTTGAATAGCTTGAGGTAATAAATTGAAAAGAAGTCTAATTGAATTACGATTAAGAATTTTCATTCCATCATTTCTGTGTAAAACATTCATTTGTTTGTTATTTAATCCAAGAATCAATTGATCACTAGTTTTCCACTTAAGAAAAACAAGAATAAAATTAAATGTGAAATAAATGTCACTTTTGTGCCAATAAAATGAGAATTAGATTCGAGACAAGTATTGCATTCATTGCGTGAAAAGTTTGTTAAAAAACAAAATTGACTTTAAGTCTGGCGATCAGTCAAACCTATTCATAGGGAAAGGTGTGTGGGCTGTGCGTCGAGTAATACCCGTTTCATTGCTTATGTAATAAATTCTTTCTTTTTTAAATTAAACATTCCTATCTTTCCTCGATGATCAAGATGAACAAGATAATTTTGTTGCAACATTTGATGTTTAAAAATAGTCTTCAAAACAATGAATTTGTTTATTTAATAATTTTTGAAATAAAGGCTCTAAAACTGTAAAATTAATTATTTGTTTATTTTAAAATAACAATTTATATTTAAACTAACCTTGTTGGATTGTTCACAAAATAATTTATTTTTAAGATTATTCAAAAGAAATCAAAATGAATAAATGGTAAATTAGGCAATTTACAATTTGTTCTTGGAAATGACATTTCTGATAAAAATATTTTTAACGAGGTATTTATTAACTTAAGATATGAATCTTCAAGCCGATTATAAAACACTTGCAAGGTGTTACTTAAATAAATGTTTTGTATTAAAATTACAGTTTATTATTATATTATATAATAATTTATTATTAATAAGAAATAAAACATTTTTTTCATTTTCTAAGTTTTAAACGAAATATTATTCCCAGTATATAATATGAAAGCCTTTTAAAAGTATATTTTGCCTTGATAAAAATAGTTATATTTAATTGATTTATTTGTTTATTTTATATTTAAGTCTATAAAATAATGGATAAAAATAAATTGTAATAAAAGTCGAAAATTTCTATTAAATTTCATTTTGAGATGAAGTGATTTACAAAAAGTAATGAATTAAAGGAAAACATAAATTCGAGCTCAAAATAAAGCCTGGATAAGTCCAAATATGAACAAGTTAGAAAGAAAATTAAAAAATATGTGTTTGTCATGAAATCTTTCAAATACTCAAATTAAAAAGATATAAATGAATGCGTAAACAAAATTAATATTGATATCAAGATTACAGCTTGTAATGCAAAATATCTTTTGATCTAGGTTAATGAGCGGAGAACATTAACATTAAAATCTATTTGTACCATGTTTAATTAATTATGAAAACAAGCTATTTAGACAAGAACGACATTGGCACATTATCTGATAAGCATATAAACATGTTTTGACATTTTTAGAGCCTTTTAGAGATTCAGTGTTTAATTTTGGAAACTTTAACCCATATTTACGACACTTTTTCATCACATTTTTGGTTGTGAGCGCACAGCCTCTCAGGGATTGGGTTTCATTAGGCACTCATTCCTATTAATCAGAGTTTGTGCTCAGATCTCAAAGGAATATTGTGTGCGCTCTTAAGTAATTGAAGGCAATTTCATCCACAAAAGCAGTTCTTCTCTTAATAGCAAAGTTGTCATAAACTTAAGGTAAGTTCATATTTCTTAAAAAGATTAGCTTGATCAAATGTACTAAATATATCTTATTATTTATCAAGATAACTAGTCAACGTCATAAAAATGTCTGATACCGAGGAGAAAACAGTGCCGACAGTCAGTAGAGAGGAAAGGAATCGATGGCTCTTCGAATGTAAGCAATGTTTCGGCAAATATCCCACAAAGAGAGAACTGGACGAACACCTGAAACGTCGGCTCTTTAAGTGTCCCTTCCGTTGCAAACAAACGTTTGTACACAAAGACGACCTTAAATGCCATGAAAAAGTGTGTCCGAGCAGATTGAAGAAGAGTTCTTTTGATTGTTATAAGATCTATAATATGATGTAAGTATTATTTTCTGGGTAATTTTTAATGATTTTAAAACAGGGATGGCCAAGATATATGAATTAAAAAGATCGTACATAATATTTTATCAAGATAGTATATTCTTATATTATTTTTTCTTTGTTGTATCCTGCTAAAATCTAATCAAAGTTATTTTTAAGCTTTCTACCTTGGTCATAGTTGTTTTAGAATGGTATTGATGCTATTTTTGTGTGCAACAAATAAATTATTAGTTGTTGACTGTTTTAAATGATCAAGGTCACAAATGATTGATATTATTTGCTCAAAATTAATCGGGTGTGAATTAAATTAGCGTGAACAGAATTGCACTTTATTTGCACAAGATTGTTTTTGCTTTTTTCATGTTAGGAAAAATATATATTGTTAAAAGAATGATCTAGTTGCTCTAATTTTGACTAAAATAGTTTTTCTTCCATTTCTTTAAAGTGAACCGAAATACTATGAATTCCGTTACTGAGGGCGCACATCATTTTTTCCTGGTTGCCATTAGAAACTAGGTCATCTTATGCTTGAAAAATTTTCGAGGAATTTTTATATTAAACTAGATTTTCTCTCTTCTTTTGGTTTTAAATTATCTTGGCCTTTTAAATCTTATCAGATTGATTTCTGATAGATAATTGTTTCACAAATTGTTAGTCAAATAATAATAAAAATTTGCTTGTTAACAAAGAGCTGTGACTTTTGTTTTTAAATGATCTTAATATTACCAATTAAACTTATTTATTAATATTGGGAAAAGACTTAATTCAATATATTTATTTTATATTAAATAATATACCAAATAGCTAGATAATATTATATTTAATATTTTAAAAATTATATAGTTTAATTTTTGTCAATATGCAAGTTAATAATTATTTTGTTCAAGTTAACATAATAAACAAAATTTAATTAATATAATTATGAATTTAAGCGCAAAGTTTTGTTATATTTTGTTTGAAAATTATAGCTTTGATTACAAAAGAAAGAGTGAAAAATAATTTTTGTCTATCAATAGATAGTGTATTATCAGTGAATATAACCTTGGTATAAGTGCTGATAAGAACAATAAGAGGCGTTTAAACATATCCGTATTGAATACCAGGCATGCAATGTAAATGTACATGTACATTTAGGGCATGTCATCTAAACACTATTTGAATAAACACTCCATTTATCTAATATTTCAATCAGTGATTGAATTAAAAGAATTTCATAAAAACTGTAATTTTAACCATAAATTAATTTTTATTATATTTGAAAAATAGAGAATAATATTTTGGTGTGATTTAAACATAATATTATAATTTTAATCTTGCACATTTTCCATTATTTTGTGTTGAAAATTAACTTGTTAAAAATTAAATTATTGATTGTGTGTTTGTGATCTCTCCATAGTAATATACGTCACAGTTTAGCACCAAGGAGACCGACAAAGTGCTTGTTTGGCACAGACCTGTGGATTAAGTATCCCTATTGGTATACTTATGAGATGTTTGACAAATTAGGGCTACCCTTGCCCTCCGACAGAATGCTCTATGAAGACAGTATTATCAACAATCAGATAATCAAGCAAACTTTTCTTAAAAGTAATCAAATTAAAGTCTACTAATTTGTTGTTTTGTTTCACTATTTTGTTGTAATAATTAATAATAATTAATAAATTAATTAATTGAAAACTATTTTTCATTTTCATTATAAACTGTAAATTCTGTTCTCAACTGTTTTTCAATAATCTATTTAATTTGATCAAGTTAAAGTTGGTATATACTATTGCCTAACATTTTTATTAACCGAATCTATTGTGAATTAAAGACTTATTAACCGTTTATTACTAAATAAATAATCTGGACAAAAGTGAACTATCTTGGTCACTCCACTTAATTGAGTTCATCTATTTTTGTTTATGAAAGCCATTACTGTGTCCACAATATTCCTAAATTAAGAAAATGGACAAGGGACGTTTGTTCAGCATATTGAAAGTGATATTTATTGGTCTGAATGGATTAATAATAATAGCCGGGGTGGTTTGTTTCATCCTTGGTAATATCAACTTCGCTGAAAAGTTCTATTATAGCGGCAGTTTTATTGGGGGCCAATTGGCTGCCATTTCTATATTATTTATAATCTATGGATGTCTCGGCCTTTTGGGTGCTATCAAAAGGAATATTGTCCTGGTTATGATTTATTCAAGCATAGCCTTTGTCTCGTTAGTAACCAGGATGTTATTGTGGGCATTGGCTGCAATGCATAGCTATACCCTTCCTCCTTTTAACTACGCCTATGTGGCCCTGGAGTTGACCATTATTCTTATCTCGGCACTTTTGTATTATGTGATTAAATAGATTATATGTGTGTCCACTTCTATTGGTACTAGCTTTTAAGTATTCGATTTGTATCTTGCAAGTTTTATTACAATAAAAGAAGTTGACCTTAAATTGTTTATAATATTTTATTATTTAATTATTTGAATAATTATTACAGTTTTTAAATAATAAACATTTGAGTAATTTTTAATGAAATGGTTTTAGTTGTTTTCAATCAAAACATCTTATCAAACATCAAAATAACAATCTTATCACCTTGATCACATGGTGCCTATGAAGGGGGAAATGTTCAAGATGAACAATTTAGGAATTTAAGGTTTTTTGAGTTAGTTGCTAGATTTAAAAATAATTTAGCTAGAAACAAATATTTAAATAGATATAAGTATAAAATAGACCTAGAATAAATAAGTTAATAATTTATCACTTATTTGTTTTACAGTTTTTTCAAGTGCTTTATTTACAGCCTTTCCCTCCCTTTACATTAATTTCATCCATAAATAGACTTCTAAGTTATGTTTTATTCATTTGTAATTTCAGTAAATATTTGAGCAAATAATTATCATTTATTAGCAAGATGATAATTAGCAAATATTTGAATTGAGCAAGTGAATATTCCATGAGCCTTTTTTATAGTCAATTAAAATTTTTATAATAAACAAAAATTTTTGATAAATGGCTTTGAATTTAATGAGTTTAACGAACTGTTAATACATGATTTGAAGGCTCTCTTCTGATTGACTACACTTTAAGTTATACTCTTATCGACAATTAATTAGAAATAGAAAACATTTTTAGTGTTTTAACCTTTTATTTAATTCGTTGGCAAACAATTAATTGGTTTATTATTTTTAAAAGGAATTTCTTTGGATTTCTTAATAAACTTGGAATAAGATATGGATTAGATTTTTATCATATTTTGAAATTTTATACATTTTTTGTTCTAGTTTAATTAGGAAATTTTTAATGATCAATACTCATTAAGAACAAGGTAATTATAAATTATAGTTAAATTCAATTAATATTATGAAATATTTTTAGTATCTTTTTATTTAACATTTTAGTAGTTATTATCGAATAATATCTTCTAATAAAAAGGCATAAAATATATAAAGAAATTATTTTTGACAGAATATCACATAAACATAATTCATAATAAATATTTCATTGCTAATTATTAGTGATTTGTAACCAAGGTACATTAATATTTTTTAAAACATAAGGATATTTACTTCTAATGAACTAATGAGTCATAAATGTACTTAAAATTGTAAATTTCTTTTACTTTAATAGAATTTTTAACAAATTATTGATTCATTAAAATAATTTTTGCTGGAAATAAGCAAAATATTTTGTATTCTTATTTACACAAGCTTAAATATTTTGAAATAACCTAGTTATATATTTTAAGAATTAATAGGGTTAATAGAATTGTATCTTGGAGAATTTTTGATTTTCTAGATTAGCTAGGTATATTTTAGCTATGGTGTCATTTATCAAAAGAATAGAAAGTTATCCGTTTGACCATTGGCAATTTAAAAATTTTTACTTTATTTTAACAATAATTTTTGTATAAATTACAGTTTATATAATATAATACAATTTGTAAAATGTTATCAAGTAAATTTAATAAAAAAAAAAAATTATTTTGTAACAAATTAATTAAAAAATTATTTACTTAATAATATGACAGAACATTAAAGGTAAACAATTAAGCCAGAGTTCAAGCCAGAAATAAAGAGTAAAGCCATCCTTTATTCATATAATAATTCCTTTAATATATTATTAATCAAACCTAGCATATACAAATTAAAAATTTTACCAGGAGTGGCCAAAGGATCCTGTCTCAAAGGGTTTTCTTTGACAAAATAACCCTGGATTAAAAAACATCTACAGACCTAGTGGATGTCCATAGACGCTAATGTTAATGTTTCAAAATATCAGGTTGAATTTTCACAATTTTTCTCTTCCGTATTCCGCAACACCCCTACTGGCGATCCCTGTTTTAAATCATCTTTATTTTACAGTCTGTAGTTGTTTTTATTAATAAACTTTCACTTCCTTTCCATTGCCAGTACATTAATTTGGAAGAGCATCCTGGCAAGAATAATACATAAAACAATCCTGATAACTTAGAAAAGCAACAAATATTATTTAGTAAATCAGTGAAACATCAAAAACTATGAAAAAGGAGAGTCTAATAAGAATAATTTGCTTGTTATTATACGTTATGAATGGAGCAATAATAATAACAGGTGTGGCATGTTTTGTCATTGGTAATATCAATTTTTCCTAGAGATTCCTTTATTATAAAGTATAATACTGGAAGTTTCATTGGGGGACAGTTGGCGTCCATTTCCGTCTTATTTATAATCTATGGGTTCATTGGTATAATTGGTATCATCAAAAGGGATATTGTCTTGGTCATTGTTTATTCGAGTGTATCTCTGGTTGCACTAATAGCAAGATTATTATTCTGGGTTTTGGCTGCTATTCATGGCCACAAACTGTCCCCTTATTATTATGCCATTCTTGATTTAGCATCGACTACTGGTCCGGCTGTTTTTTATTTTATGATTAAATAAACTCTTATATATTTGAATAAAATAATTATATCTTGGTCAAATCTAGTATAATGAAAATTACTGAAAAATATTAAAAATATTTATATTAATAATATTAATTTAATATATATAAAACTGTAAATAAAATTCTTAATTTGTTTTATTAATTGATTAATAATCTTGGGCAAAATATTATTGCTAATTCTTATAATCAAGCTAAATTCTAAAATATTCTTAACATAAATTTTTAAGTTTTAAAAATTTGTGTCATTTGTTTGTTTATTTATTTTATTTAATATAAAAACAATAGTTTTATAAATCATTGGGAGATGACATTGAGAACAGCCTCTGAAGTGTAACACTTAGTTTATTGTTTATTTTAAGCTCGAAATGTGACCATAATATCATTTTATTGAAATTATTCATTAAATCAAAGTTTATTAACAAACGATAAGTGTTACATATTTTTTATGTTTGCACACAATGATAGGTAAAAATAGATGCATGATCGTTTTAGTTACAGTATTATGAATAATTTAGAATAAGTAACTAGATAGAAATTATAATTGATTAAAGGAATGTCTTCTTAATTACTTTACAAGAATGTTTTCAAAACAATTTGTAAGACTAAAACAATTATTTAAAGGAATAAATATTAAAGAAAATTTGTTTTGTTTTAGAAATGAAAAATTAAAGAGAAAATATGTTTATTGAGTTTAACAAAAGGATAGGTTTTTAGTGACACTAATTTAAATTAGTTAAAGAATGTGTCAAAATTTGAGCTCTACTACACAAGAATAAGTGGTATATTTTTAATATTATTTAGTAATTCTAGTAAACTAGCAAATTAATTGAATATGAATAACTATTTTATGAGATAAATTAAAATGCAATTCTCATGGGGTTTAAACAAATCTAATAAAGTAGATAAACTACAATGAGCATTTAACTTGTAAAGGGTTCAAGGTGAAAAAATTATATAAAAAATAAGGGATTACCACTACTTAAGCCATAATTAAATTAAAATTTTAATATTTTTTATGAAATGGTTATTGAAAATGTTATTTACCTCTCAATGATAGTCTATGAATAATACATATATTTGGTTGGGATTTCAAAAAATTGAGATTAGGTCATTTTGTTGATATGTTTAGATCACTTTTCCCACTCCAATGAAAACAAAATTAATTTATCAATTAAATATAAGAAAAAAAAACAAATATAAGCTACAGTTTTATAAAATATCAAAAAACAGAAGCTCTTCTCTACTTCTCTATAAGACAAGCAAGATTGACCTTTTAATTAAACTAAACTTATAAAATTAAATATCGATTTATTAATATTAAGTAATTATATCATATAATAAGTTAATCAAGTTTAATAGGTGCTATTAAGTGATCCTAAACAAGTGAGTTTAAACATATTAATATTATTGAGACATAGAATAAATATAAATAATTTATTAAATTTTAATCTTATTTTTATTTATATCCAATAAATAAATATTGTTTGAAAGGTATTTCATTTTCTAAGTATTAATAAAAAAATTCCACTTGTTTTGAATCCGGGTAATTTTCTTTAACATGATTATCATTTTGATATAATTCTAAAAATATCCAAGATCCTCTTGTGATAATTAAAAAAAATAGCAGTAAATTAAATATTTTTTATATAATGTTTATATATTATTATAGAATTATTTAATTAGACTAAAATTATCTTGTTTAATTTAAGTTATCTCTAATTAACATAATTTGGTATTAGACATAAGGAGATATTTTTAAAAATATCTTGATAACTTTAGATTTATATTTGAGCTTTATCTTGTTCATTACTTTTTCTAGGTATTGTCAAAACTCTGAAACTTTCCCTTAAGTTAAACTTATATTCAAGATAACAATATATTTTTTTATCAAGTTAAATTGTTCATAGATATAAAATTAATGAAAATTTTCAAATTAAATTCAACTAGTTAGACTTTAATTTCCAGAAAAATGAATTTAAATTTTTATTATATTTACAAGTTAATTTATAATTATCATGAAAAATTCAAATATTTGAAACCACCTTGGTGATAAAATACCAATAAAAAGTTTGTTGATTTGTTTTATTATCTGAAGAACAAAATTATTGGTAAAAATAAACAGTTTTTCAGATAAGAAACAATGATTTTCTTTGATTGAAGAGCTTCTGTATTCCAAATACAGTCAAACCTCAATTGAAATCTTTATAAACAAAGTATGATAAAGATTTCTTTTATTTAAAAAGTAAGTTTATTTATCCCTGAATATTAACCTTGATACTTTATATCGTAAAATATAAAAACTGTATCGATAGTTTCTCAATAAATTTTTAGGAATTTTCCAAACAAAATAGGTTTGACTGTAAAATTAGAAGTCAAATATCTTTGTAACGAATGTAAAGAATAATAGAAATAAGTATTTCTAGTGATTATTACAGTTTGCAACTCATCATTATTTAACTCTTTTATATGAACACTAATAAATTAAGCAAGTTAAAAATTATACTATTATTCCGGTTGACTATGGGCTTATCAGAACATATAATAAGCATGAAATTCACCTTTATAGGTTTGAATATATTGTTAATAATCGCTTCAGTGTTTAGTTTTATATACGGGATGTGGGACTTCGCACAAAAGTTTGTGATGAGCGGTGCCTTTATTGGTGGCCATTTGACTCAGTTAGCGGTGCTCTTCCTTCTTTACGCTATTTTGGGAATATATTCTGTGCTGAGGAACGACAGACCAGCGCTCATTGTTTATGCGAGCTTTGCTCTTTTGTCCATGGTCATTAGGAATTTTATGTCTGGTTTGGCCAGTTTTCATGGCCTGTGCTGGGATTCAAAGGACACTGGCAATGTGTTCTGGGGATTTTATGTCTGGTTCGAGATAAGTTCCTTGATCATGTCTGGTATTTTACTTGCCGGTGAAAAAAAGTGATTATCTGAACAAGTTTATTTTTATAATATTTATTTATTTCCAATTAAAGTTATTTATTTTATTTATTTAAATACTTAAACTTATTTATAATTATATATAATGATTTTAAACAAGGTATATTTTATAAATAAATGTTCTTTAAATAAATCATATTTCTTTATAATTTTTTAACTAGTTAAATTTTTAAAAACAAATTAATATAAATAATAAAAATTTTAAAAATAAAATATTTTTATATAAATTCTTTGCAAAATTCTTATCTTGATCAATTGCTTTATATTTGCTTAATACCAAAAAAAAAAATAAAAGAATATAAGTATTTACTGCTCATCATTGAAATAAATAGTTACAGTTTGTGTATTAACTAAACCAGAGAAATAACCCATTTATAAGTTTGTTTCTCACATCTTCTTTGAGTCAATCAGTTTTCAATTCTTTTTAATTTTTAATATAAAACAATTAGAAGATGTTAAGCAGTAAACCTTAATTTTGAATAAATTATTTGAATATAATATGAATTGAAATTCAATAATTATTAGTGAATATTTGAATACTAAATTTTTAGTTTCGATATAATTAAATAACTAAATAATGATTTTATTAGTTAAATAGTTTAAATTTATAAAATGTTTTTATAATAATAAAAAAATCCATCTTGTTTAAATAAGTATATAAATTTAGATAAATAGAAATGTCAATATTTTTTATTGTTTGCCAAGCTTACTTATTAGTTTATTTGATTAAATTAAACAAATAACTATATTAAGAGTTTACAATTTTACCACATCTCAGATATTTAATAGGGTTAGGCCTCTATTTTGGCCAATTGATGGTATCGGCCCATTTGTTGACCAAAATCAGGTTTTGACTAGAATCGGGATCATTTAACATTAGTACAGTCATAATTAGCTGTTCGTGTGTTCAAAATTACTGGACAGAATCGAGGTTTGGCCAAAATCGAAGTGGCCAGAATAGAGACCAGGTTGTATTTTAAAAATTAATAATGAATAGAAATTTCGCTTTGAATAATTCTATTAGCTAATCAAATTCTAAAGGAACCATTTGAATTTTTCACTAATTTTTTATCAAGCAATTTTTGTGTGTTTTATATTATTTTTAACCGAAAACTCTGTTTAAGTTTCTATGGCTAAAAAATTATAATATCAAAAAAGGTCTTGAAATAGACTAGCTTAAACTTAATTATGTGTAAAAAGTATAAAACGACAAGGTGTAGTTGGTCCATAAGTAA
>JAQFZM010000758.1:0-25604 GCA_034695785.1 Galumna obvia | reverse complement strand
GACTGTTTGGTATGAATAATAAGCACTGAAGCGATGATTTGCATTCAGAGCCAACTTTCAAATCCGATGGAATCGGACCTAATTTAATAAAAAGTGTTTTATAAATGAAGACAATTTATAAACAATTTTCAATAAATTATCGTTTATTCAATACAATCTCTAAATTTACTTCAAATTTTAAATCTTATCCTTTATTTTATATTCTATAATAACTATATTATATTCTGTCTTTTTTTTACACCGGACTTAAAAAAATAGAATAAGACTTAAGAATAAATTAAATATTTCTATTAATTTAATTCATATTTTAATTTTATATAATATTTTGATTTAAAATATTTGAAATTCTTTTCAAAATAAGTTAATTTAAAATTATTTTATTATAAGAATTATAGAATTAGAAACCAAAGAGAGTCAAACTTTTTTCTTTATTCTTTTGAACTCAATTTTCGTACAAAATTTTAGTTAATTTTAAAAAGAAAAGGAAACATATATTAATTGATTGCATACCTAAACGCCTCCAATAGTTCACTGCTTCTACTTTTGACATCTGGAGTGTTATCTAAGTAAAGTCATTGAGTCAACTCATTATCATTATTAAGGTTTTAAACATACCATTAGTAGTAATAAATGTATAGATTTGATTAATAAACATTTCCTTATTTGGTTTAAAAACCAATTATATGTATTTTTGTCCATTTCTTGATTAATTAGTTATCTATTAGAAAATTAATCAAATAATTAATTTTAATCAAATATATAATATTAGTGTTAATTATATACTATTATTAGTAATTAAGTGATAAAGAAATATATAAATGTATGAATATTTCGCTTATATTTTGAACTTTTAAAAAACTAAAAAATGTATGCAGGGTATATTTGTCAAAATGTTATCAGTGACAAATTGCTCAATTTTGAAAAGGTCTGCCCCAAACACTGATCAATGATTACTTGTTATAATTCACACTTTATATGAATTCCATTTTTTGACACAATATTATTATTCAAAGCTAATGTTAGTTTAAGCCCTAAGAGTAAAATGTGCAAGCTATAATAATCGTTACTCATTCTTTTCAGTCATTCCTATAATTCTTAATATTAAGGAAAGCTTTTATATGAGACAAATAAAGGATGTCTTTGATGAAACTTTTGATGGCCATTAATAACTATTAATTACCTTGTTTAATTTCGATTATTCTAATCTTTGATATTCATAAAATTTAAATATTTTTCTAAAAACATTTAAACTATTGACTCTTATTCTGTTCTATGAATCAGACTTTTGTAAATTTGATTCAATCATTGAATTTGAATCCTTAATAATTTGATTTAAATTATATTAAATTTATATTTAAATTTGTTTTAAAGTCAAATATAATCACTATTTGTTTAAACTTTAATTTTATTTCATTTGTTTTGAATTAAATAAATTGAATTAAAGTTACTTTAATAGTGTTTGTGTTTCACATCGACGACATTGAGGGACAATTTAAACGAACTGAGGCATAACCGGCACAGGACTGGCCACTCATCATATAAAACAAAACTATAGGTAATTACAAAACATTTTCTTATTTTATGAATTAAACTATTTTTTATCCAATGATTTGAAAATTGATATTTAATTTGAAAAAAAATCATTTTATTGTTTTTCAATACAAAAATCTCTCCATTTCTCGAATACCAAATATGTTTGACTTTTATAAAAACTTTCTTATAAAGAGATTTTTGAACAAACAATCAGTTATTGTTTTGACATAATTTTACTTAATTTTATGTTTTTGAAAATATATTATAAAATTGTGTTCAATATTCGGATTATAGAAATGTTGAACTTATAGAAAACTTTTTCTATTGCCTTTCAAAATGATAAAGGTAGATGTTCTTGGAGATGATAGAGTTGAGGGTAAAATGAAATTTTGTTAATCAAAAGTATGTTCTAAAGACTAATCAGTGTTTGTCTGAATCTAAACTTATTATATAAAAGTAATTCAAATGAATTAAGAGATTATTGTCCTGTGAATTGGAAAAATTGTCCTGGTCACATATTGATCACATATTGGTCACATATTGGTCAATATATTCATCAAATCAATATGTGATCAATGAATGATCATATGATGAGTAAAATATAAATAATGTCAAATAATCTTTAAATGAGTAAAAAAAAGTAATTAATATTAGAAATGATTGGAGCACATCTTATGAGCACATCATATGTTTCAGTGGTTGCGGTGAAGAGTTGTAATGTCTATTCAATACATATTGAGTTCAGTTGTCAGTTGAGCTGAACTTTTGAGTTATGAGTCAAACCATTTTTTTTGCTCTACAGAACACTACAGAACACTACAGAAGGGAACGAATTGCCCGAAATATGTCTGTCTTTCCAGAAGTAAATCTAACGATAAAAACCAGATCTAAAATAATATATTGTGAATAAATGATAGCATTTGTAGACTACAGTAATAACTAATAAGCATTGGGTTATGTGTCGATCATAGCCTATGAAATGTTTTTTCATTGAAATTACTTTTGAATATGTATTTCATATTTGACTGTTGTTTGCGATGTTTGTAATGTTTGTAATGTTTCGGTGAAAATACACCAAAACTCTTGCCATCAAAATATATTCATATGAAGGATAAGTTGAAAATAATATCTCTAAAAATAATGAGACGCTCTACAGATACCGATCACTTGTAATCTGTGTTCTTCCCATTCTGTCGAACCCCATTTCGCCCAATTCTAATTCTACTACTATTTACTATTGGTTAAATACTATTTCGCCAATTTTTGAAACATTTTTGAAACTTTCATTGAAAGTATTGATTAAATTTCATTAATTTTAAATTATTTAAAACTTTTAATTTAATTAAAATTTCTAAATGATAAATGATCATTATCATGGTGAAACTGTTAGAAAACATTTTTCGATGGAGAAGAATATTATTTTAGGCGATATGGGATTCGACAAAATAGTGGTATCTTTTGGTTACTATTTTCAATCATTAATTTGCTTTTTACACACATTGCGGCTCTTCCTTTCACACAGAGTTCTGATTGGGAGCGAAAGAATACAATTTTCTTATAATCATATAAATTAAGTCGAAGTCAATTCAAATTAGAGATCAAAAGTTTTTGAAAATTTCATATAAAACTTTTGATTGTTTTCGTCTCAAACTTTAGTCTCAAATAAATTATTGAAATCCTATTTATTGTTATTATATAACATATCATTAAATGATTTATTTCGAGTATTTATTGAATATAAAAATTATTTCAATTAAAATCCTAGAAATACTTAAAAACAAATTTAACTGAAAATTAGATTTAAAATGAATTAGTAATATATAAATGAAAGAATGATACTGAACACCACCACTAGCACCACCATGGTATTATATTAATAAAAATAAGATAAATTCATACATAATTATGCGGACAAATATAAGATTAATGAATATTCAAAGTGTGAATACATTTTTGGATTTAAAAATAGAAAAAATTAATTTAAAATTCATTAAAAAAAAGTTATTTAACAAAAAATTAAAGTAAAATATTCACAAATTTGTATTTATATTCTTTTTAATTTTATTAAATTCATTTAATATTCACTAAATTCTTCAATATATGAAAAACTGAATCAATTTACTAAACTTATGAATTATGATCATGGTAGTTAAAGAATAATTTATAATTAAATAAAAAAGTAAAAAAATATGTCATTTAAGTTCTGAATCTTGTTTTGTTATAATTAAATAACAAAATAAATATCATTTATTAAATAAATCTTTAGTTTGAAATCATTTCTTTAGCCATAATTACTAAAAATCAAAATTAAATTCAATAATTGATTGAAATCAGGTTTTATCTGTTAATTAGGAAACAAACGAAAAGTATATATTAAATGACTGAATTTAATAGATAAATGACCTCGTTAATTCTTTTTATTATTAGTTATTGATTCAATTTTAATATCAGAAGTTAGATCAAGATCATATAAAAATGAATGAGAATATCATTTCCTTTTTGGATAATATATGACCACAAAAAGACGAACTAATGTTTACAGAAATAATCGATAATTTAAATCTCATTTATATCTAATTATTATCTTAAATAAGAATAAATGTAAAACAAAATTTAAAATATTAAAAAAAATGTTTTAAATCAATTAACTCGAGAAATAGTTTTTCCTTTTTTTGTTGGTTTTCTTAGTATTTCTAAATATTAACATTATATATATTCATTGAAAAAGAGTTAATTTGAGGTAATTATGAAACTTTTCATCACTTTTTTAGAATAATTTAAATAAGAATTAATCATAAAATTTAAAAAGAGATAATAAATGAGATAATAGTTAATAGTTATTATTGGCATTCAATTTATTTTTCATAAATTTCATGAATTTTTAAAGTGAATTAATTTATCCGAAAGTTTTTCCTTCAATTTCTTCCTTAATTTTAATGACAAATATTAGTTAAAAATATCTTAAACTAAATTTAAATAAATTTTATATATAAAACTATTATACCCTAAAAAGAATGACTTAAGGAATGAGTAATTTGTCGACAAAAAGCAATTCATTTTTTTTGTTTTTAATGATTTCAACACTTAAAAGTTATAACAAGATTAAAATAATAAATTTCAACCATTATTTTTAAATATAAGCTTTACTTTGCATTGAAAATGTCTATTGAAAAGACTCTATTCTATAGAATTTTATTATATGACATAAAAGTCACACAACTTTTATATCATTGAATTTTAAGTTTCATTAATTGGAGATAATTTGAAAAATCTTTGAATTAAAAGCTTTGATAAAAACTAAAAGCAATGATCGCAACAATTATAGAATGGAATCAAATGCGAGGAAATATTATTGATTGTAATGTAATGCGAATTAAAACAATAGGAAAATAATTCAGATATAAAATTATAATCACATAATAAGTGGAAGTCATAATTCTTTAACTCAGATTAAGTGAGACATTCTTTAGGAGTGCGTTTGAGGCCATTCATTGCTCTAATGCTGACATTACATGCATTACATGCACTGTATTGTATCAAAAATACAGTTATTTTAATCTATTATGAAAAAGAGTTCAATTATATGCTAACTCTGGGAGTGGAGAGAGAGAGAGAGAGAGAGAGAGAGAGAGAGAGAGAGAGAGAGAACTTTGAAGAGGAAGCTTTTGGAAGCAAATGGCAAATGGCCTTGTCAATTGTAAATTGTATTACATGCCATTAACACATGAGATAAAGTGATGTAATTGTCTGACAATTAATTGCTTCGACGACTCATCACATTTCGAGAGAAGCGATTGTTTTATTTCTTTTTATATAACTTAAAGAAAAGAACAATAGATTTAAACGCGATTACAATAAAATTAAAGTCAGTGTTATTATCACTTTTGAGAATAAAACTAAAATTTATTTTTAAATGATTTATATTAAGATTCTTTAATAGACTTAAATCATAAAGTATTTAGAAAATGAAAAAAAAAACAGAATAAAATTCTTACCGTTTGTTTCCTATTAGACCTAGAGTTTTAAGAGTAGAGTTCACTTAATTTACAAAATTTTGTCAAAATATCAAAATTTATGACAAATTCTTAAATTAAATTAAAAAATAGTTTGGAATTCATTAATGATCACAAAAAAAGATAAAATATTTTTAGAAAAAATGTTTCGGTTTTGAATAACGGAATGTCAGCTGTATTTACGATAAAAGTCAATGTAAGTGGAAACTGATCCATAACTTTAGTGTTACATCAAATAATAAAGTGAACGGCATAACTATGGCATAACTACAGCATAACTATTGAGCGCATCGAAGAAAATATTACTTTTATTATAGAAATCTATTTGAAAGATAACTATAGAGTCGGAGTTTTGAGTGAAGTGTTGTTCACTTGTTGGTGACTTAACGAGAAATACTTTAAACTTATTGTAAACTTATTTTTACTTTAAACAGAGTTCTCTGAGTTGATCGCTCAGAATAAGGCTGTGAATGCACTCGTATAACAGGTAAGCCTTTTCTCACTCGAGTACTTAGAATCGGTTCTTTCTATCACTCTTTCCTATGTGTCTCTCTCTTTCTCTCTAATATTCGTCGCCTATCGAACCATAACACGAGAGGACAGCCTTAAAAAATATCTGCGACCAGAAATACAGTTGAATACATATATAACCCATAAAATATAAAAATTTATTATACATTTTCCAACTTTTTATTATTAATTTTAATGGTTTTTCATATTATATATGATTATTGCATAAAAACCGGAGTCTAATGACTCTTCTGATGATTTCCAGTATTTAATAGATTCTGTCCGATAACTTTTGCAAAATAATATTAATTCTCAACAATTCTTTGGGAGAATTCCTTTTTGGAAACTATAAATGATTTGAGAGTTTTGACACGATTTCAACTGATTTCGATCTTATTTTTCATTCGATCAGAACTCAAGAGTCGATTCGATCGATTGATATTTTTTGAATTAAAGATTAGCCGAAAGACAATGCACTCAAAGGTATACTTATTTTCAGTTTCTATTTGATTTTTTGAACTCTGATTTGAGGCCAAGAGATGAGATGAGAGTGAATTTAGTTTGTGATTAGTCTCAACATTTTTTGATAGTTTAGATTTAAGTTTTGAGATATGATTGCTCAATTCTTTGCTCAAATTCTTTAAAAAATATTGCAATGAAAGTCATAAAAAATCATATGTGAAAAAGCAATGATGCTTAAAGTAACTAGATTCAAAATTGTTCATCGAATTCAGATATTGTCAACTCTAAGATCTGAAGGGATTTTTCGATTTAAAAAATTTCGTTCAAATGATTGTCTGATTTGGTCGATGCCATCGATGGTCTGCTATTTTTATTACTGTTTTTGTTGAGTCCAACGCCTTTAATATGAGTTCAATCAGAATTCCTGACCTAAAAGTTGTGATATTTGTATATATTTTAAATGATTGAAACAAAACAATAAAATTTACAAATATTTAAATGTTTGACCACTACTTCACTTAAACTCATATATTATTAAATATAATTATAACAAACTTTAGACGAAAAGTTCGCACAAAAATCTCAGAAAAGTTTAGTTGAAATTGTATTTGAGTTAATGCAAAAAATGTTAAATGATTTAACGGTTAAATCCTTTGAGAAGAAGAATTTGAAGTTAAGACAATTATATTTCTTTTTTGATGACTTTTTATGAGAAGATTTTTATTTAAATTCAGTTTAAGTGCAGTTAAAGTCAGTGAAACCGTTATTCAATAGAAATTATGTTTAAAAACGGCTTCAAAACTATTTCTCTATAAAATTATTTGTCAATATTTTTATCAAGAATTTTGATTCCCATCCCTTCCATTCAGGAAATCATAATATCGGTTATGAAAATCAAAGCAATTCTTTTTTCTTTCCACTACTTCTCTAAAAGCATATAAAAGCAAATTATTATTTTGTGTTAAAATGCCTCCACTTTTGTTGAGCGCCTTTTATATAAGGCTTCCGAATCGAGGATTGAATTTCAAATGATTTGTACTTAAAATATGTGTTTTAGAAAAATTTTATTTAAATTTGAATTATTTTAAATAATTTAAATATTATTAAAATTACTCTTTTTATTGTATAAAAGGCTAAAACACTTTGAGATACTCTTTTAGAATAAATTTAAAGACATTTGAAATCTTATAAATTTTTATAGCATTTATAAACTGAATTACTTAATCGTTAATATACTAAGTTTGCGGTCGCTTTTATTTTACGACCACATCCTTTACACATCCCTTATCTCAGATGATATGTTTACAAATCATATACACATTCAGTTAAAACACATAATTTACTAAATTTTTATCTTTTATTTGGAAAAAAAATAAATTTTTTTTTGAATTTGTATTAAGTCTTTTATAAATTTAAAAAGTCTTTCATTCATTCAATAGTTTGGAATTTAAGAAATTTTTTAAAAATTCATTTAATGAAAAGTAATTTAAGTTTTATTTTCAAATCAATGAAGGGATTAAAGAAATTTATCAAATATAATAATATTCTCTATTTAATTCTACCATGCTAATTTCTTAAAATAGTAATTTTGTGCAATTCAATTAGTATTCGAATTCATTTTTTATATTTCAAATATCACCAAGAAAGTTTCTAAATAATTTTCTTTCAATAGAATTCAATATTTGTTTCATTTTTATGAAATATATTACATTTTTGTTTTCTTATTTGAAACACTATTTAAATCAATTGAAATCAACAAATTTATACAAATTGGAATATTATTGACTACAAAATTGCATTAAAGTAATTTTAATGAAAAATTCTTGGAAATGTATTAGGTAAATTTTTAGTATCCAAATACTAAATTCAATGGAAACAAAATAGTGATAAAATTAATTTCATTTTTTTCAAATCATAAAAATCATTTCTAATTTTATTTATAATTGACTTATAAAACAAATTTATCCTTTCTCCTAATTGAATGCTTATTATACTTATAAGTTATAACTTTTAAGTTAAAAGTATTAAAATTCTCATTTGTTATAAAATTTATTTTAAATGTTTTCGATTATATGCAAACTTCTTGTTATTAGTATATAATTTTTTTTATGAAAAATCGTTTATAAAATCACATTCATTTTAACTAGTTTATAGTATAATAAGATGCTTTTTGATTCAATTTTATAATTTTATTTGATTTAACATTTGAAAATTTATGATATATTTTAAGTCAAAGGCTTTTCTTAAATTTAATTGACTTTATTTATATGGTTTTAGACAATAATTATGATAATCCTATTGAAGAAATAACAAGTTATTTATGTAAATTCCCTAAAAATTTGTCAATTTTAGTTTGAAGTATCAAAATGACTTTAACGGCTTTAAATAATAGTAATATTTTGAAATCTTATTATTAATTTTTATATATTTTTAAAAAAATTAAGTAAATTTATGAAAACATCAATTAATAACTGTTTTTGTGAAACACTGCAAAAATTCTAATAAAATTCATTTCACCGATAGTTATTTTCTATGATTTGCAGCAATTTTTTTCAAATTGTGATTATCTTTTCAAAAATCTTGAGGACCGGTATATCAGTTATTTGCAAAAGTTATTTCTTAAACTTTGCAGGAATTATTCATCGTATGGCCAATGGTTTAATAAAAATTATTATAAAATACAATAATTTATTGAATAAAACTTTGAACGATAATTAAGACTTTAATTAATGGTTAAGAATTTGTTTTGTTTTGTTTAAAATCGATAAAAACTAAAATTTAATTCATAAAAATTAATTATTTTTTAAAATTGGGAATAAATTTAATTTTTTTTATAATCAATGAGTAGTTTATATATATTTTAATTAAAAAAAGAAAAAATATTTTTTAGAAAAAAATTAATTAATTAAAAAAAATGAAAATAAGGGTAAAAATTTGCAAAAAGTAAAATCTTTTCTAAATATTGAGGACTGAAAGGGTATTCCCACTGAAATACCATAAAATCTCGTTCTGATAGTTTATTCAAATTTTAATCGGAACAAATTGTTGATGAATATAAGTGAGTCAATATAAGTCAATATAATTGAATATAAGTGAATATAAGATAGTGAATAAAGCACTCATTTTTATGAATTTAAAACGAGAGAAAAATAGAAATAAATTGTTTGGAAGATATTATATATTATTGAGTAAGACTTTACTCGATTAGATAAACGTGACATACAATCGATATTCTAATCTTATATTTATTCATAATTTATATGAAAATTAATTTTTTACTCATTTAATGATAGATTAAATAATGTCATCAAATGTTGTATAAAAGTTTTCTTTGATAAAAATTTTATTATCTTTGAATAAATTTGGTTTGAAGTGGTTTTTATGCTTAAAAATCGGTCAAAAATTGTCTGTCGATCAGCTTTTTTATGACATTTTAACATATCGTTTATCTAAAAATCTTTTCTGTAATTTTTTTTTAAGTTGAAACCAATCGAACCGAAACCCAAACTTTTCGTATAAACATTTAAAAGAATAGACTTAAGACTAATCACAAGAAAACAATTGAAGACATGTTTTATGAACTCCGACTCTATTTATACTTAACTTCTTCTAAACATTTGATTGTTTGAAAACAATCAGAAGATTTGCTCGAATTTATTCTTTATTTGAATGAAGTTTCCCTTTGGTTTCACTTGAATTGTCAATAATCATTATCACCTTGCTAATTTTAAAACTATATGGATTTTCTTTAGCAATAAAAAGATAAACCAAATATTTGCTAATAATGATTGTCTTAATAATTATACCAAAGTTTGTGCCAATGTTTGTGCCAATGTTTGTGCCAATGTTTGTGCTTGGTTATTGCCAGCTCATTGCATAACTTGTCTTTAGAATGAATTTTAAACTTAATTTTTTGGTTTTGATTTAACTCATAATTTATTGAAACATATAATAAATTAATTAGTTATAATAATAAATATCTAGGTTGGATAATAATGATAATAGCAGATGATAATTAATAGCCATTTAATTTTTATCTAGCAACATTTACATAAATTAACATGGCTAAACAGTTACAAATGAATGAACTTGATTTAATTTTCAGATTCATTTTAAGATTACAATGAGATGTAAAGATGTCTTAAGTCTCGCATTAATTAAAATAAATTCAAAAAATAGTTTTGAGACGACTATTCATAAAACATGTAATCGATTGCATCTAATTCTCATAACTCGTCATAATTTTTTTGCTCATATTTTGCTCTTAACTACTGAAAGAGAGGATAACAAAACAAATTTTAATAAACTATAAAATGTTATTTTTGTAAAACAAAAGCACTTCTTTTCTACGAATGGGTAGTTTAATGTCTCGACAAATATGGTATCACTTATTCTTTAAACTTCTTTAAAGTTAATAAATTAAAAACATTTTGTTTCGAATGTGTTTTATAAATGTATTATATATTGTGTGAAACCCTATTAATTGCCACTTATTTACTGTTAAAACATAAGATATATTCAAAATGTAAGTGAATTTTTCCCAAAAAAGGATCAAAAGTTTTAAAAATATGAGAATATTTTTTAGTTGAGGTGAATGAGGCCTAAGAAGAAGAGTGTGTCAGAGAGTACTCAACCGTTTTATTTACGGTTAAACAATCACAAGTTTTTTGACTGAAGTCTTATCTAAGTTTTGGCAGAGTTTTAGCTAAGTTTTCTTTTAGTTTAGATTTGAGGCAAAATTACGCGCCTAACCAACAGTACTGACCGCTTATTCTCCATTTCCACTAAATATTTAAGATATGTATTATTCCTACAATTCTTTTAATTAAAGATTTGATGTTCGCTGACCTGAAAGTTATAATTGAATACTCGATGTATTTATTGCCAAAAAAGTTATGATTAGTGGCAAACGATTGCATTCTTTCTTAATAGTGGACCACATCTTTAATATGTGCAAATTACCATGCTACTTTTTTCATATATTGCATTAGAATTTTAAATATTAAATATATTTTACTTCTAAAAAAGTGTCATAACTTATGATTCATAAATTTATACGAATGAAGCAAGGATATTTATTTATTAATATTGAATTATATTTCCTTGTTTCTAATATAAAACAGTAAAAACTAACAAATATTAACTCAAAAATAAGTGTAAGAAAAATAGTTATTTAAAAGTCATAAAAATGATATGAAATGTCATAAATAAGCGCTAAATTCAATTGTGAAGAGAAATAAAAAAATCAAACGGTAGTCAAGTTTTACCAAAATAACCAAAACTCATGTGAAAAGAAAGAGCATAAGAGTACTAATGAAAAGGAAAACCGGAAAAAAGAGAAGTAAAGCTCTAATGATTACATCCAAGAGTCTGAAAAAGTAGGAAAACTTTGTCACAACAAATATAATGACAATAATATACAAAACTAGTGATTATCTCTGATATCAAACAATATTAAAGGCAATCAAAAGTCAAATAAATGTTTTAAAAATACCATAAATTCCCTGAAATCAACTGAAAATAAATTTAAAGTTGAGAATATACCTGCAATAATTCAATAAAATTGAGGAAAGGATAGGAAAGGGTGACTAAATTCAGTGAAAAGCAATCGGAAACAAGTTTGGGATCTCCGCTAATCGATATGAGTGCAGACAAACATTGAAAAATCATTGACCGGTAATCCTGTGGAGACTGTGAGCACTAGTGCTGATAATATTGTGCCACTGATGCCAATGGCATCTCTTCAAAAGTCAGTAATGATTGATGTCATTGATGTCAACTCGATGTCAATGAGGCGTCAAATTCATCAAAACTACATCTAATCAATAATCAGAGGAATTACAATAATGTTTGAAAAACGGGTGTATTATCTCTCATTTATAACTTATAACTGGTATCTGATATCAAAACTGTTGAAAATCCAAAACAACAAAATTAAAATGAATTAAAAGACGATATCAATGACACCAACATTTGTGCCAATAATAGCGGTAATCAATTCAATGGAATTCCTTCTTTCAAACAAATCAATGAAAAATTGTTTGATTTGAAATAAACTCAACTAATTTACGCAAAATATCTTTGATATGAGCGACAAATCAAGAAAATAAGCATAAATTCATCAAAAAATAAAACAACGAATGGAATGTAAGGCAGAGTTCAGTACTTAACTACAAAATATTCAAAATATATAAAAGTACCAAAACTACCCCACCCTTTGATATCATCAAATTTAATTACTCTATAATTTTTCAGTTAATTTAAGAATCGAGCATTAAGACAAGCCAGGTGAATCATATGAATCTGAATCAGTACAATCTATTCTTGTGATTTACACATATTTCTCAAGATTTTAAGATTAAACTAAAGTAAAACTCACTTATAATCGATTCTTAGATTCCATAAAAGATTCAAAAAGTCTCTCATTTGTCACCAAATTTTTATAAATTCAACAAAAAATAACTAAAAATGTAGAAAATCTCACAAAAGTTAAGGTTCGCATACAATTGGAATATGTTTTGAAGGTTTTAATTCATTAAAAATAAAGTTTGCAAAATTATCTTGATGAGTTTTTTTATTAAAATAATCTTTAAACTAAAACTTATCGATTATTGGAATTACAGAAAATCTTATATAAAGTATTATATTATATAAGACTTTATTAGAGATTTTCTTAATATGTTTTTACGGTTATTAATCTTGCAAATCCATTTTTATCGCTAACTAATTAAATTTGTTCACAAAATATTAACCAAAATATCATTTGGTTTAAGGAAAAGACAAACAAAAAATTCAAAGAAATATAATAATCATAAGATTTTATGATAAAATGTCATTAAGTGGTGTTTTCATCGAATCGATTGAAATGATCTGAAAGTTATAATTTTAACATTTTGTTGACCAAAACTGTTATTAATTACATTTTTTATTTGTATGATTTAAATGGTATCTAATCTCATCGATTGCGGATACAAAAGTATTTCTCAATTAATTATAATTAGACACTATTTAGACGATTGATTGACTTTAATAAGAAGAAAGTAAAGTAAATATAAACCTTCAAATCAAAAGGTTATCGACTTTTAGAAACTGTTTATATTTATGCAAAAAAAATATTTTATGAATATTTAACTGTTAGTAAAACAGAGTTTTTATTTTTCCGATACTATTAAATGTTATGAATATCGGATTCATTTCTAATTATATGATTTTTTAAAAGTGAAGGAAAGAGTAAAAGAGTTAAAATTCTTTTTGAAATTACTTAAAGAAATTCACTAAATGTTGAAAAAGATTTATCGGTGTTTCATATAAAGTGCTAAACACTGTCATAAAAATGATTTTATTCGTAACGAAAATCAGCCAAAATTACAAGTTTTGCTAAATTGAAAAAAATGTTTAGCTTACCTACTATATTTATTAAGACACCTTATTAATAAATATAAATCAATGTACAGCTTAATTGTGAGAATAGTGATTAACTTGGATAATCTACAAATTTGATGAATTAGGATGAAAATGACTGTTCAGTCACTAATAAATGATTTTTTTTCAATAAAATTATATCTTAGTTTAAATTTTTTGAATAATTGAAAAGAGTTTACAAAATATTTTTTAATTTCAATAAAAATTGATTAAAATTTATATAAATATTATAGTCATCACAAAATTCTTGTGTGAAATCCAATGATTAAATCAAATAATAAGAATCAAAATAAATGCATCAATAAATCAGAACTCACTAAATAACCTCAAATCAATGTCTCGGAATTCTTCTTAAAAATGCCAATTGATTTGAATGAATGAATGAAGAGAGAGAAGAGAAGAGGAGAGAGAGAGAGAGAGAGAGAGAGAGAGAGAGAGAGAGAGAGAGAGAATTTGTGTCAATGAATACTCTGATTCACAAATATATTAAATAATATAATAAAATCGACTGAATTATTGGCTTTTTTACCAAAAAATTAATGTGAAAAATGATGTAACAATTTCTGAAAAAGAAGACCATATTTGAAATCATCGATTGAATTAAGTTATCTAAAAAAATCATTAATAAGTGCTTCGCTCTTAAATTAATCACAAATTCTGTGGTAATGTTTATAAACACATTTGCGGTCGTTTACACCTTTATTGACATCACTTAAAGTTTATTATCGCCGAAAGTATCACATTTTTTACAGCAATTGCTCTGAATCTCAACATTTAGTTTGGATCTCAATATTAGTATTTATTAGATTTTTTAGTCAATAGTTTTTCATGTAATACATTTCGATCTTTCAAATAGTTATAAGAAAGTGCCTATCATTCACTAGAATAATAAAAAAATATAAGCAAGGATAGCTTAAACAGGAGTTGGATTTCAACATTTTTTTACTATAAATAATTATAGTAATTAATCACTGAAAGAAAATCCCGAAAATCTTTACTATTTTTTGTTAGTAATTAATTGGATCAAATAACTTGTCATTTATGATAAAATACTAAAGAATGGAAAGAATTGAGAGCTAATTAAAAACAACTCATTTTGAAGAGGATTTTCTTAATAATCTTTTGTTATTTAAGAATCACTTTTCTATACTTTCTTTTAAAATAAAAAATAAATGAAATTTAAATTAAAGTGATGTAAATATTTTAATTATTTGCTATTTTTGGACTCTTTTTAAAAAAGAAAAGACTATTATTTCCCAGAAATAAATCAAAATAGTTTTGACTCAAAGAGAAAATTCAGTCAATCCTTACATAATAAATGAGTAATTATTCTGTTTTTGTATTCTCTTTTAATGTTAGGATCACTTGAATCGGATGTTATTATTATTTAATCGATTTATTTGTTATTCATATGAGAATAAACCAAAAAATAAAAAACAATTGAATAAAAAATGATTACATTTGAGGGAATCATTGAATAAATTATAGTTCTTTTGAGTTCTTGAGTATTGACACCAATAAATAGTTCAGATTTACGTCTCATCACATTTGGAAATCATTTTCCCTGAAATATAGGCCCCAAACAAACAAATAATTATTTTTTTCATAAAATTATTTGGTTTTTGCCATTAAAACAACTGAAGACTGATTGTTGTCAAGACTTATGATTTACTTTTGTGTATAACGTTTTGCAATAAAATTTGTTTTGAAAGGAGTCTCACAATATTTGTGTATTATGTGTTAGATATTTATTAGTCGAGTAATGTTGTAATCTAGCTTGTTTCTATGTACTAGACCCTAATCTGATGGAACAGGAGTTTTGTTATAAGTGAAGCCTATCGTTCCCAAAATGGAAAATCGCGTGCATTTTCTTACGACATAATAATAAAGGATTAGAAACAGTCGTTATTTGAAATAACTCTTTTTTATTGTCAATCAATAACTTGAATCGGAGATTCATTTTCAAATAGCTAGAGAATATGATCATGGTGGAATTTCGGGAAAAACTTTTTACTTTGATATCGAAAGTACTAATTTGTTTAAAAGTCATTAAATGAGTGCCATTTTGTTAAAAATTACTTCAAACATATCACGCAATAACTCATTTTTCTTTCAGCTTTAGTTTTAGGCGAATATAATTTCAAATTCTCTGAAGAATATTATTTAATAAATTCCTTCAAAAAAACTTTTAGATGTCTTTGAGGTCGAGATCTTCAAAATATTATTAATAAATAAAACAAAATAACCTAGCTACTACTTTTAATATTATTTGAATGTAAAATATGGTTTATTTGATTATGATTCATATGAAAAATGAAAATCATCTAGGTCATATTTGTGAGTTATTTATGCACTAAATAGACTATTCCGGAAACTATGAGAAGAAATGACATATAAATTAATTAATTGAAAAAAATTTTATTTGTTTTTTGAAACAAATTATTGACTTCTAATAAAAGTAATATAAATATTATTTGAAAAATTGCTGACAAATCAAAACAAAAAAAAGTGTCGTTAAATTCAGTTCAAAATCTTCAGCGAAAGAATACGTGAGAAAAATGTGGTCTAAGAAATTGATTGCAAAAATTGATTGCATGCTATTTAAGCCTCATTTGCTTAACTCTCAGAAAATCTTTGATTGAGGAGAGGCCGTTATTTCCGTATTCAACAATTTTGATCCTTTAATTCAACATCAATTGGAGCTTAATTTTTGAGTAATACATCAAATAGTTATTGATTTGAGACTTTTTAATTCAAAACAATTAATAATTAATATACTATTCATTTATTTAAAACACTCTTCGCATACAATTCTTTGCCCTTAAGCTCAATATTTCTTATATTTTTTGCTTGGATTTGTCAAAAATGACAGATTTTTTGAATATGGGCAAGGTCTTATTATCATTCTTTCAGAGTGTAAACTGATATTAAAAGTGATTAAATTTAATTATTTGTTAATTATTTATCATTAAAGGTAAGTCTAAATTGTTTGTATCAATAAAAGTTCCTAATTTACAAGTATTAAGGTAATAAAGCTTCCTCTATTTAAGTTGTGCCAAAGTTTGGTCATAAAACTTGAAAAAATTCAAATTAAATAAATTATTTTTAATTGAATTAATTCTTAAACTTAAAATTCTTCTCTGATTTTTCCTGTGTTTTAGTATTTGAACTCTAATTATTTGAGCTCTAATTTGTGAGAATTTATTATAAAATCAATAAATAAACACAATTTAAGGAATAATTAGAGGCCATAAAATATAATTTATTTGTATTAATGTTTTTATTAGAATAAGTGAAGTAAGAAATGAATTCCTAACCTTTCAATTAAAGATAATTATCTGTTATTCAATAATAAGAGTTTAATGCAATCGAGACAAACAAACATCGATTACATTCATTGATAGTTAGTTAAACTCATAAATTATTGCTTTAATTTATTTTTAAATAATTAAATTGAAATTAAATTCATAGTATTTGTTAAATTAATTATTAGAAGAAATTGGAGTAAATCAAAATAGAATCGTAAAAATATTTTAATTCTCATTATTTGTTGTTATTTATAAACGTTTCAAAAATATTGATTATTAATATTAATTCAATTAATATTAATAAATATCAGTTATTATTTTATTATAAATTTATCAAGGCTATCTTAAATAATTATAGAAAATTATGTCATCTTTTAATTATTAATATAAAGGTTTAAAACAAAAGTTATTTTCAAATATACAAAAACCTAAAATCTAAGTTGAAATCAATTCAATGGAATTTCTTTTGAAAGGAGTTATCCTTTCAAATGAACTATAAATGAATTTAATTATAGTTTTATTTATAACTCTTTTTTTAATTAATTTTTAATAAAACTATTTTACTCAAACATCTCTTCAGACTAAAGACTTTCCAAATATAGTTATTTAAAAAATATTTTTATATAAAAAATTTAGTAAAAGTTGTTATAAAACCCAATTTTAGTACTGTTTTCAAAACTAATTATAAAAATTAATAAATAAAACACAATTCTCAGCATGCTACTTAATAAGCAAGCACTGTTCAGTGCTCACTATTAAATTCAAGAGTGATTTTTTCTTAAAAAGTAATTTATTTTTATTTACTAAAAGTTTTATTTAAACGAAGAAAATATGGTTTCAATGAAAGTATTTAATAAAAATCCAAATATTCTTCAATAAAAAAAACTAAAGTATTAGCCATTTGTTACTCATTTAATTAAAATTTAATGGATAGTAAAATATCAATAAAAAAAATAGTTTGGTATCAAACTGTGTACTTATAATTTGTTTTCCAATAAATTTGATTTCATACAATTCTTATACATTGGAAACACTATTTTATTTGTAAATTGAAAATATCTCGTATTTATTCTCATTTTCCTTCACTTCAATACAAAATGAAATTAAAGGTTAAGTTTGGAAAACATCCCAAAAGCAGTCCATTAACTATTGATTAAAAGAAACTATTATTTTATTCTGATTATGATTTATATAAAAAGTTTATATAAACCATATTTTAATGTTTAATAAATTTTATTTTAAGAATTTTAATTATCGATTGATATCAACAATTAGAAGATATCGTTAGTCGTGACACAAATGATTAGTGACCAAATCATTAATAATTATAAATGATAGTTCCTAGAGCATTCCATTCCAAATTAAATTTAAATAAATTGCTAACTCACTTTGCAATCCATTGAAAAATATAAATTAATTGCTATAAAATGCTATAAAATGTTATAAAATTATTTAATTTTTTTAGTTTTATTGATAAGTTGTTAAGTTTGTAGTAATGATTAAAAGCATTAATTTTAAATTAAATTGTTTTATTATATCAAAAATATATTTGTATATGAATTAAATCAAATAATTAAAATGAATTAGCTTAACATTATCATGAACATTTTTGTCACTTTTAGAGATTTTTATAACAATAATTAAAAAACTTAAATAAATGATCGAAAGTTTGAGAAAATTTAATTGATGTCATACTTTAAATCATTCATTAAATTAAATGAGTGCTCAAAGAAAGGGTGGTTTCAATAAAAATAGTATTTTTCTCCCATTTTTACTTATATTAATAAATTCTAGAGTTTTCTCCGTTTTCTCAAAAAAAATATGTTTTAATTTTGAAATTTTATTATTTTAATATTATCTTCTCTTTTATCTGATATTAATGCGATTTATATACGTTTTCATACTTTAATTAACATTTGATTGAGTTCTTGAACCTGAGTTTATTGAAAACTTTTTTATTATTAATTTGTTTTAATGGTTGCGCTTTAGTTTGATTTCAGGAAATCCGGAAATAAATACAAATAACAAAAAGAAGATTTTCTTCAATTTATTCAATTAACAAAAATAAGCATGATACAAACGCTCAATGAAATTTTAATATTTCCTTTGATATATAAGAAATTATGGGCTCTACAATAACAAGCTCAATCAAGCAATGATTCTTGTAAATTTCAGTCATAAACCTTTGAATAAAATCTAAAAAAATACTCAAGGTAAGCTCTAAGGAAAAAAAGCGTTTCATTCATAGAATTGTCTAATAACTGTTTAGCCTTGAACTAAGGTCCTTGATCATAAATAAGTTATATTTTTAAAGTAAGAGTCCATTCTTTGAAATTAAATTTGAAAAGAGTTTTACAATAAGAGACAATAATTGTCAGTTAATGTAAGTTTGGTTAACACAAAACTTCCATTTAAAACAATTGAACTGAAAATATATCCAATTATTGGCAATAAAAGTGAATTCAATGGTTTTTGTCACAAACATTACATTTGTTTCAACGATAATTGAATGGAAGGGTTGAAATCATAATAATAGTAATAATAATAATAAATGTCAAAAAACATTAGAAATTCTTTTATTTGAGAAATTGTGCGAAAGTTTGAGCACTGAATCACATATTATGTTATGACTACATTCCCAATGAGTTCCGACTTTTGGAATCTTTTAATCCTTTAATTCTATTGGAGCTCACATTTTATTATAAGTGTCTGAGAAGTATCTGAAGAGTACTGAGAAGTTTCACATTTTTAGTTTCACTCAAATGTCAAAAATAGAAAAATAGAAAAACAAAATTCATATTTAATTAATAATTTAAGTCTTTTTGAAACAAATACTAAAATAAGTAATAAAATCAAAAATTCAATCTTTTTTTACTAAAAATAAATATTTTAATCTTTCTAATTTGAACTTGCTCAAGTGAAATTTTACTTAATTTCAAGAGAAATACTTTCGATTTAAGTCTATGAGAAGTACTTAATGTCAAACAATAAATTACTTGAATTGTTTGTTCAAATGGGTGGCCAAATATGTGACCAAATGTGTGGTCAAATGTGGCACCAAATGAACCATCAAATGACGAATTAATATCTGAGATAAGACTCACATTAAATGCAAGAATTATTCGTTAATTAAAGTCTAAATAAGTTACTCTTATTTTACTCTTATTTTTGTTTATTTTTGAGGTCTCGTTCTCTCAATAAATTCAAAATAAGTCTCATTTGAAATAAAAAATTTATAAAAATCTTAGAGTTATTTACCAAAAGATAAATCAAATGTCTGTTCAACAGAAGACAAAGAGTAAAAGTAAAATTGAATTGAGTTCTGACGCAAAAATAAAATTAATTAACCAGAAATCGGATGAGAAAGTTGTCAACAAAAACAACAAGAATTACAACAATAGCGGACAAACTCTGAGAAAAGTCAGTCAAACATTTCTTGTGGACCAAAAAATGATTGAATGGGAAGAATCGCAAAAATATAAGAAAATAATGGCTGTTATTGTCTTTTTGTGGATGATATTACTCATAGTAATCATTTGGTTTACATTTGTTTGGTTTCAGTGTAGCACTAATTGTGGTTTCAGACCGGAAGCCAACATAACTGTTATTTAATTCTACTTTTTTTTAATGGAAAACAGTTTTATCCAAAGTTTGAATCAAAAGAACCGCTCGAAAAGAGCGTAAGATTTTTATCAAATATTTTTTTTAAAATTTAATTCAATCAAAAGATTAGATTAAAATTATTTTTATTTCAAAATAAAATAAAATATTCGTTTGATTTCGTGAAAAGTTACCAACTTAATTTTAACTTATCTTAACTACCTAGGAGGTTGTCACTATTTTAACTAAGATATATTCGAGATGTTTTATAGACCAAGTTCAAATCACCCTTTTTTTTATCTTTTATATGAAAACTCTTAGTTTAAAGAGAAAAATGAACATGACTAATTGATTGCCTTTAATTTGATAAATTTGATAGTATCTTTTAAGATTTCCGTTATCAGATTTATTGCCTTTCTTGCATATAATTTATCATGCTCATTTAATTCATTAATTCTAGTAAGAAAATTATGCGGACAATTATTTCAATGCGATTCCACTCCTTTAAGTATTTTTAAATAATAGGTTTTCAAATAAATTGAAAAATAACGGATCAGAACAAAGTGATTAACCTTGCTCATTTGTATTACTTGTATTCTAAGTAATTGCACTAAAATAGAAGGTATGCCTCCCGTATACCCTCCCGTTCTATTGTTGTCATTTCAATTAAAAGTTAAGAATTTTCGTTATATATTTTTGTCAATTATTATTAATTTTCATAAACTTATCGATAATATTATTAATAACTTATTGTTAATAAAATTACAGTTTAAGAGAAAGACAACCCTTCGCTGTAAGAGTTGTTCCCTTTTATAATAATGTTGTAATCGGGGTAAGTTTAAGACATTGTCTTACTTTTTATAAGAGTATGGATTTGTGGTATAATTAGTAGATTCGAGAAAAGGTTTTAAGAGATAAGAGTCTCATAAGACGAGTAAAACAGATAACACTAACGACCTCTATATGACTACTTATTCAGTTTATTCGTCAAATGAATTGTATTTCTATCGGTTAAACCGATTCGCTTTCATTTATTATCATAATATTTGCTGAGAAAGTACTCAAATTTCCACATAAATTAAGATTTTTTTTAAATTTTATGTTTTAAAGTGTTAGTCAAAAGTCAATCATCTAATCGGCTGCCGATGAATGCATTGATTAGTACTCAAACAACTTTTAATACTAATCTTTATTTAAAAGAATTTATTTTAAAGAATACCTTTAATTAAAGTGTCGTATTTGAGTGCTTTTCTAAATTATTTAGGAATCAATAATTATCCTAGATCACACAATATTCCTATTATCATCTTTGAGTTCTAATGCCTTTTAAAACTCTTAAATTTTTGTCTCTTTGTTTGAAGTGTTAAGAAATAATTTCCAGAATTAGATAAACGGTTGGATTAGATTTAGTTAAATTGTGGTTCAAATATATTAAATACAAAAAAATCTAAATTAATATAAAGACGTCTTTTATTTGCCCACAAAATTCATAACAATTCAATGTTTTTTTTGTAACGCTTTATATGAATGTTTAGTGTTATGTCATCTCATTTGACAATAAATTATTTATTATTGAAATTAAATTCAAACAAATTTATGATTTAATCAAATTTAAAAAATATATTTGAATGTTAAGAATGTCGAGTGAAAGGTATAGAAAGTGATTAACTGAAGTACTGATTGATTGGCGAAAACATTAATTTCTGGTCTGTAATGACAGTAAAGTTGTATCGAATCACTTGCGGTTCAATAGTCTTATTGGTTGTGGACTTGATTTGGGTCTTAAGCTCTGAATTAACCGAATATTTATATAAAGACAAGAAGTATAACAAACCATTTTTCAGTACTTTTGTGAAGACTTCTCTATTCTCTATATATTTGTTGGGTTTTATTTTATGGAAGTCTTGGAGACAACAGTGCTATCAATGGATTCAATCACTTGATTTTGTCAACGGATCTGATATTCATCTGTCGACGAATGGCCACAATTCTGGTCAACAGTCATCTTCTTCTGGCATTCGTTCGACTCCTTTATATTCAGTGTTGGACCAAATCAGTGATCAAACCGTCGATGATTTAAGTGAAGATAACGACGAGATCTTCAGAAAAGAACAAAAAAGAGATTCAAATTGGGATCAGGTCTTATCCGATCCCATTTGGGTTCCAATAAAATTCAATTGCAGTGATGTCAGTGATGTCAGTGCAGTCAATAGTGAAAAGGGTTCGGCGACTGAATCCGATTCAGACAAATACCATAATTCAAATAATTGTTCCGACATTTCTAACGGTAACCACAAATCAGTTCGATTTTCAAAGTTAACAGAAGTTCGACAATTGTCTGAATCTCAGGCAGAAGAAGCACTTTTAGCTCGACTTTCATATCAGGCGTCTCTAAGAGCACAGGAACAGCTCTTAAGAAATAAACAACAAAATGCTTTTCGACTAACAATCGGAGAAACCGTGAAATTGTCGCTAATGTTTAGTTGGCTCTGGTTTTTGTCAAACTGGAGCTATCAATTGGCTCTTAAATACTCTGAGGCCGGACTCGTAAACCTCTTGTCTTCGACGTCATCGCTTTTCACAATATTATTATCACCGATATTTCCATCGAATTCTTCGAGCGATAACTTTTCGTTAACCAAATTGATTGCAGTTATCGTATCGGTTGGAAGTGTTGCTGTAATTACTATGGCTCAGTCTAAATCAGAATCCATTGATTACATCCCAATCGGTGCTCTTTGGGCACTAAGCGGTTCCTTTTTCTACGCCACTTATATTGTTTTCTTAAGATATAAAGTCAATAATGAAGACGCCATCGATATTCCACTCTTTTTCGGTAAATAATTTCATATTTTCTTTAATTACTATAATTTTTATTCGTTTTAAGGTTTTGTCGGACTCTTTAATTTGGTTCTTCTTTGGCCAACATTTTTCATTCTAGACTACACCCAATTGGAAGCATTTCAATGGCCAAACACAGAACAGTGGACTATAATTCTAGTCAATGGTCTAATAGGGACAGTACTCTCCGAATTTTTGTGGCTTTGGTTCGTCTTATTTTATTAATTAAATTTTGTTTAAATATTTAAAGTTTAAACTCGTTTTACTCATAACTTATTTTCTTTAATAAACATTTGAAAATCTTTGCTGACTATAGCTTCGATCACAACATTTCGATAGCAATATGTTTGTTCGCTACCATTTCCCCCACCATTTCCTTATAATATTCCCCACTATTTTTTGACAATTAATGAAAAATGTTAATTATATTTGAAATACTCTTTTAGGGGCTGTTTTCTGACCTCATCGTTGTTGGCGTCACTGTCTTTATCGCTGACTATTCCGCTGACAATTATATTCGACGTATTACTAAAAGGAGTGTCGTATCCGCATCTGTTTTTCATGGGAACAATCCCTTTATACCTCTCCTTCTTCTTTATAACTTTATTATCTCATTACGAAAATTGGGATCCATTAGCCTCACTCTTAACACGAATAGTCCGACACTCGATATTAAGAAAACCAAACATTAAAGTGTCTGATCCTCTCTTTACAGAACAGAGTCAATCACTTATCAATGATAATATCAGCGCTTAATTTAATTTAATATAAATTCTATTTTATTTAGTCATTTATAGTTTTAAATTATCGATTCATTGACTTAAAGTTGTTTTAAATATTTTCTCAAAATTATTGAATGCATTAAAACATATCATAAATCAAAGTTAAAATCAGAGAAAATTTTGACAAAAGATTCCGATTTAAGTAATCGTTTTTTTGTTCAAAATTGTGACAAATGAGTGACAATTGAAATATGAGACCAGTTTTAGAGTTTAATTAATTTGAGGTTTATTTGAGTTATTCTCAATTTTAATAACTAAAAATTTTATTAAATTAAAATTTATGTCTTCTATCGTATACTTCATTAGAATTTAGTCGTCATTTAAATATTTATGCAAAACATTATAACTCTTCAGTTATTTATTGTTTATATTTTAGATAATTGTTTTAAATTTAAATAAATTTTTAGTAATTATTGAACTTTTGTTTAATGAAATTAATTTTAAATAAAACAAATCATTTATTAAATCTTTTTAAAAAAATGTACCAAAAAATATGTGCAATCAATTAAATATAGTTTTAAGAACCACTACTATTAACTATTATTAATTACTATTAACTTTATTAGTTAACCATTACATTTAAGTAATGACCAAATCCCAATTGCATGCAATAAATTAACAAAATATGATCACTAAATAAGAAATAATATTTTGACTAAAAATTTGTAATAATTACATGGATTATATTTTAGAACTTTCGAGTTGCTCTAGGATATATAGTCAATACACAGTTATAATCAGAGCTGGCAAAATCCGTACTTGTAAGGTTGGCATTAGTAAATATAGAAAAATTTTACTTAAGTATACATTCTTAATTAAAATATTTTCTATATTTACTAATTTAAATTTGCTTAATTATCAAAAATTATTAATAAGTATAATTATTATTATTGGTATCGATATTATTATCGATATTTTTGATTTCAAAATTATCGATATCGATATTATTGATATTGCCGATATTATAATTATTGTTATTATTGATATTGGATATCGATATTATCGATAAATTTTATATAGTTATCGATATTATTGATATCATTAATAATATTTATATCGACATTATTGATATTATCGACATTTATATTATTGATATCGATATCATTAAAATCATTATTATTTAATCAATAATT
>JAQFZM010000757.1:0-25641 GCA_034695785.1 Galumna obvia | reverse complement strand
CTCTCTCTCTCTCTCTCTCTCTCTCTCTCTCTCTCTCTCTCCTTCTCTATATCACACTATTATCAAAGGTTTCGAAAGTAAAGCTCAAACTCAGGTTTGAACTAAAAAATTGTATTTAATAACAGGTTTACAATCCTTTCATCACTTTTAAAGAATTTAATTTCGGTTTCATTTCTATTCAATAATTTAAAATACATTTGAATTTAAGTCAAATGAATGAATTGGAAATAAAATTGAATTTATTTAAAAATATTTGAAAAGAATATGTTTGGTTGAGTGACCTAATACCAAATACAGTAATACCAAGTATTTAGTTCTTGCATAAACACCAAAACTTCTTTTCTCTTTGAAAAATCATGAATTCATAATTTTCTTTATCTTATTTTTTATTTAAAAATATTTCTTTGATTGCAATACAATTCAAATTCCAAAATATATAACAATTAATAATAAGATTAAATTTCATAATCATAATAATCACGATTGCAAATGATCTAAGTATTATATTCCTTATATATTCCTTGATCATTTAATTGTTTTGACACCACTAATCAATTTTCCAAATGAAGTAAATCCAAAAAAATGTCTTTTTATTTGCAAATTTCTATCATTAAGTAAATCGTAATTTTAATGCTATTAAAGGGAATGAGAGGCAGAAGCGGTTTGACATCAAAACTGTATTATCTTATATGAAATACGTGAGCCTAAGGTTTAGGTCGAAATAGTCATAAAATGAAAGGAAAACTTGAAACTTAATCTCACTTTTCCTACATTTTATCTAATTTTCTTCCAAATATAATATATAAGAATTTTTGGTGAAATAAATGTTAGATTCTTATCATTAATCGTATTCTCAATCAAAAGAGAATACACTATTCATTCTTTATTACTATAAATATATATTAAAACTATTTTTGGATAGATTTTAATGTAGTCTAAAGAAGTCATTTATATTTAAGTTAAAATGAAAATCAGTTAAACCAATAGTTAATCGGGTATTAGACATAAAATGTAGGATCATTTGAAATAATGTCGAATTTATTATACATTTATTTCTTCCTTATTTGTTTCATAAAAAACTTTTGCTTTTTTTTATAAAACAAATTTACTTTTTTAGAGAATTTGTTTTATATTTTATAAGATTTAGAGCAAAATATTGAGTCAAAAGTCATAGAAATCATTAGATATAAACATATGTTTAATATTAAAGATTTTATGTAAAACTCTTTTGTATTTGAATTACTTTTAATTATAAATTTTGACAATTTTTTAGTAATAATTTATATAAATTTAATATTTGAATATAAAATATATTTAATTTGTCTAGGTATTTGAGTAAATAAAACATAAAATATAGTGATTTATACATGAAAAGCGTGCAAATCTCTTATCACGATATTATTCAATAAAACTCTTTCTGAGAAGTGCTCAATGGAATTGACTGGATTCAAATTTCATCCAACTTTTTATTATTTTGTGTACTTAAAACATGAGGAAACTGACAGTAAATTATAATATTTTCAAACATTCAAATGAATTAAAAACATTGTATTTTATATTTGTTTATCTCATTTAAATCAGTATTTTTTGTTTATTTTTCTCGATTTTCTGTAACGGATTAAACAGATTTTAATACAATAATCAGTTAAAACTTGTCTCTAATCAAAAGGTTTCGTATTTTTACCGCATTTTAATTTAGGGATTAATTGTTTTTATGTATTCATTAGAGAAATTCATTTGAGAAAATGATCAATTACAAATCATCTTGCAACTTAATGTGAGTTTAAACTTCTTGGTTGAGATAAAGAGTGGAAAATGTCTCGGCTTTTGCTCAGATAACAAACAATTGAGTGAATAACTAAATTGCAATAAATTTTCATTTGTTTCAAAAGAAAGAATCAAATGATTTATTCGTTAATTACGGCCACAGAAAACAATTTTCAGAGAAAACGAAACGCAATGAATGACTGAACAAAAGGGTTTTGGTTTATCTCAAAAATGAAATGAATGATGAATTATTACTCAGAATAAAATTGAAAATTATATTTTCATTTGTTTTTTCATTCACTCATTTCAAGGATGACCAAAGGGAGGGACTGACGAAATTACCTTATTATCGCTGTGAACTCATAATTAAGGGAAAGACCCATAAATTTATGCCTAAAAATTCTGTTTTCTCAACAAAATGTTTACGAAATGTCACAATAAATAATTATTTGACAAATGAACAGACGATACCAGTATTGAGAGTTATTCCTTATACTGACTAATCCTTTTGACAAAATTTATAAATAACTGGAAATACAGGTCTTATGAGGTTTGAGATAATAGCTGTTCGTCACTCTTTGATATAATTCTATGAAGTATTTAATATTCAAATTGATTTCTATAGTTCTATAGTCAGCCAATAAAAAGTAATAATAATTTTGATGTATTGACACTCTTGGCATTGCATGGGATGCAATACTTGTCAGTAATTCATCATTTTTTTTATTCCTGGAATTTTTACTTTTTTTTAAAAAAATGGAGTAATGAATAGAGTAATGAATTTAGAAAATCAATTAAAAAGTATTATAAGCCGAGGCTTAGTATGTCTTATATACAATAGAAATATTTGGATTTTCACCTTTTCGTCAATGATATTAAAGATATCTTGGTATGCGAGTAATAAAGGCAAGCGTTTTATGCATGTCCTTCTCTTTATAACATTACTAATCAATCGTTAAGACCTCAACCGGTGCTTAAATATGAAAATTAATTTAATAATCGCATAAAAAAAGAGAAATAAATTCTAATGAAGGAATTACGCGATCGCTCTCTCTTTGCATTAAAAAAAACAATTGAAAAGTGTTTGGAGGCATTTCTTTACTTTCCCTTACTTTTACTTTCAAAGTATTACTTGAGATTTGAACTAACATTTCATTTTAATGTTTTATTAGGGATTATTATTGACCAAAAAAGAGAGTTTGGGTCATATAATATATAAGAGGGGATTCTTATTATGAAATATATTTACAAAATAATCGACTGATATATCAATCGATAAGAGTATGTGTTGTAAATTATTTGAACATTTGTTTAAACAAAGCATTTCTTAAATAAACTATTTCTCTAAAGTCATGATTTGTGCAAAATTGTAAAAAAATAAAAGTTATTCTGTAAACCATTCCTGTGCTGAGTATTCAGTGAATTATTGAGTATAAGAGAAGAAACAATAAACAAATTTAACCCAATTTTCACACAAAATATTTGCAAAAAGTGTTTCATTTAAATAAAATTCAATTAAAACTAATTATTAACCCTTTTTTGAAACGAATATCTGATCAAAGATTCAAAAAATACTGTAATTTAGAGAAAATTTTTACGAGAAAAGTATCTCAAGAAAGTATTCTCGATATAAAGCAAAGTGCAAGGTCAACCATATGAGTAGCCAATTCCCAGTCAGCCCTCAGGTATGAGCTGTGCTTTGACTTAAGAAATAAGAGCTAACGAAATGTTTTGCCAGAATTTCATCTCATTATTTATTGCAGTTAAGAGTATATTAAAGACTAAATGCTCTTTTATTTCCACTTTTATTAATTCAAACAATAAATTTAGTAATTTTTGTTATTATTTTCTTTACACAATTTCTGAAGAAAATAATACTGAAGTGTTTTATAACAATTTGTTTCTCTAAAAGCTTTTGAATAATTAAATGAAAATTCTTAATGAAATCAAATAATATAACAATGAATGTGAAGAAATTCTTTCTCTCAATTGTATTATAATAAGAGTCACTCTTTTCAGACTTAATTTGTTTCGACGAAATATTTAATTTTGAGAAAACATTAATTCCCAAAACTATTGCGAAAAACGATTACAAAATTAAAAAAAAATAAAGAAAAAGTTTTTCATTATTTTTAAAATAATTATAAAGAACTCGTTTAAACAGATTCTTCTTTTGGGACCAGTTTTAAAATAGTAATTTAATAATATTAACAAGGATAAGTCTGGTAGAGGGGCCCAAAACGCTGTAATTCCCCTTGATTTAGAATTTAAGCCAAACGTCCTTGCCACACTCCACCAAAAATGAGATGTATTTCACTGATACACTGTATATTTAAGCGATTAACTGTATATTCCCTTAATGTCGACTAAATTCAGAAAATTTAATTTTAGTGTCGATCCCCTCGAGTACTGTTCCCTTCAAAAATCCTATTTGTCGTACATCCCCTCCAATGCAAACCGTAAATAAAACAGACTTAGATAAAGTGCAAGGTCGAATTTGGAATTTAGACGGATCTTTCAATGTTTTCTTTATGTATTCAGTTATGTTTGGGTGAATGAAAATCCAGCATGATCATTTTTCAAAACATATGAAAAAAGTAGGGCTTTCTTTGTTTTGTCGGAACAGTTTGTGTACATTATTTGAGTGAAAGTTTTAAACAAAGATTTCATTGAATGCTATTTAATGTCTGATCGATGGGCGGTTAGGGCAGACTTGTTAGGAATAGTCTTCACCTGAGAGAAAGATCAGTTCAGACCTCAGACTAATGGCACATCTCAAACATGAAATATAGGTCACAATATATGAATTAAATGACAGCTTAATTGGAAAGTAGTTTCAATTCTTATGTATCGCTTTTATTTGAGAATATATTTGAGTAATATTTGAATCCCTGGAAAAAAACCAAATATCGATAGACTGACGACTGAAAAGATCCTCTCCTCAGCTCATCATATGGTATATTAATGAGAAAGAAAAAGGTCAGACATGTAAGACAATGTAAGTGGTCATACACTAACTAATGAAACGGCACAGCATTTGTTGCACAACATATATCTTCAAAAGAAATTCATTTTGACTCATTCTTTGTTAATCTAATCAATGGCTTCATCTAAACATAAATTTAGGCAACAAAATGACTCAGATTCAGGAAATTTCATTCAAAACAATAGTCGAGCAGAAATGAAAAGTAATTTTAATGATAAAAATGTTTGAAAACGCTTTGCATTTGATTGAATGGAAAAAACAATTTTCAAAGAAAATGTTTCAATCATTCAAAACACGTTTTACATTAACTTTAATGTATTTTTCTATTCAGAGAAAAAAATGTAAAACACTTTTTCTTATTTAAATGCAAAACACTTTAATAATTGTAATAAAGGATTCTTTTGGTAACTCATCTCTCGATTGAATCGGATGTCTATTTTTGTTGGTAATGGAAAAGTTTGCACTGCATTTACACTAAAAATCAAATGTTTGAAGAATATGCTTGCTCAAATTGACAATTATGTAAATGTAGTGTTTTATACTTATGTTTATTTGCTTAGAAATGACGGGAATAATAGGTTTTCAGTACATATACGCGTGAATTATGTAATATATTTATTGTTGTATTTGAGTCAACAGTTTTAGGGATTTTCATTTGAAAATGCGTTTGAAGTGTCGATAAATTTGCTTTAAATCACTCTTTAGTTTCAGTGAACAATAAGAATGAGAGGCTTTTCTAATAATTGTCATAAACTTTTGCCTTAAGTCTTAAGTATTAATTTTATGGTAATTTCATAAAACTTTTGTCGAAACACATAGTTCTGAAGCATCCTTGAAAGAGTCCTTGAACATTTTTTACTAAACTACAGCTAAGATTTGTTTTAATTCACAGCAAAAGTACATTATAATAATGAAAATTCTGATGGGCGTCGACACCGATCGCAGCCTTTTTTAATATACGAAAAAAGCAGAGAATATTAGAAAACTTTTGTATCATTTCTTATAAATACTTGAATTGTATGACAAGAATTTCAAATTAATCTTAACTTTAATTAAAAAATTCATTTTTTCTAATATTTCTAATGTTGTCCAACAATTAATCCTTAAATTAAGTCTGAAATCATTTTTTATGAAATTAATTTCGAGTATTTTATGGAATTTCGAGGTAACTCTATATCGTTGTTAAGAATATTTGTTATCATTTTTTCCCTTAAATTATTTAAAGAGTTTAGAAATTTATTTAAAATTCTAGACTGGCCAAGAGCAAACAAGCATTTTTTGCTTATCTAATAAGCTTATTATATTGATATTGATCAAGATAATTTAATGATAATTTAAAGGGAATAATATTTTCAAACAAATGTCAATTTGTGTTAGAATTTTGTTTTTCTTAGCCTTTTTTGCACTTAAAAGGAGAAAAAAAGTTACAAGCTAAATTATGTTTGATGTGGAGGATCAAAGAGCTAATGGTTGGGAAAACCTGAGTCTTATCTCGCAATTCATATCTTTGGCTTTCGTTTTAGCACAGATTCAAATCACTTTGAATTTATTTCAAGAAAATGACAACGAAATAAGTGCCAACTTTTTAGTGATATTTTGCTCGAATGGTTCGCCCACTGGACTGAAACTAATTGTTAGTAAAAGGAGTCCTTTTATCCCCTTTTACACTATCCCTGATCGGCGCCGACTTTATAACAACATAATAGCAAAGAGTAAAACGAAAATAAGTTTCAAATAAACTCATTTCAATTATTGCGAAAAAGAAGCTTTGATCGAATACCTTGGAGCTAATTATTTTTTTTTCTTAATAATAGTGTCCAGGGATTAAACACTTGATTACAAACACATTTAGCACAGGTTTGAATGTCTGGACTAATGATAAGAACTATTTCATTGAGACTCCAATTAAGTCGAATTTTTTGTGAATTAATAATAAAGTGAAGGAAATTTTGTTAAGTTTTTATTCGAAAATTTTCTCCGATTTTACATTAATTTAATTCAAATACGAGTTTCAATGACTTAATTACTTCGACAAACATTTAATCAATAATTTAATCCAATTTTTCTTATAAGAAAATCGATCCTTAAATCAATATATAATTATTAATTGAAATTCAGTGTAAAAAAAACATTTTGAAAATTTAAAGATATTTAGAATAATTACTATCGATTGGAGTCTCAAAAATCTAATAAAAAAGTCGATTCAAAAGAGTTTAAAATTGATTTTATTTGTCGTTTAATAACCATTAAATGAAGGACTGTATTATTGGATGTTTGATATTTGAAATTCAAATTTCATGATTTAAAAAAGAGGTGTCCTTCACAAGGACTGACTCCGTTCTCATTATAATGAATATAATAAATGTTCCAAAACTATTGAATTTCAAATCTAATTATTATTCGGAATATAATTAAGTTTAGATTTTAAACTAATAATTGTTGTGAACTCCAGTTCCTTATTCACTAATATTTTGAGCTTGGGGCTTTATACCAAAACAATAGTAATTATTAAAAATCTATTTTTGAATACTGCCATTGTCCTCCTGCCTGAAATATCCTTGCCATTTTTTTATATGACCTTAAGAAAGCATCTTTTGACGTAATGCTGAATATAAACACAAAAATAATTATAAAGTTTTGTATTTAAAACTTAATTTAAGGGGAATTTTCCTTTAAAATATGTACTATTTATTTATAGATCAAACAGTATTTTGAAAAATTGAACATTTGAGCAAGGAAAAACAATAAGGCAAAACACAATACTTAAGCTTTTGTTTTCCTTCGAATTATTTAAGAAAACTAATGCATATGAAATGCAATCAAAACGGTTTCAAAAGTACAACAAATGTGTGAATAGAATTCGTTAATTAATGGCAAAATTGTTAAAAAAGAAGAAAAAGTTTGCAAATCGGCTCAATTGACTCAAATGACTCAAACATTTCAAATGACTAAAATGACTAAAATGACTCTGGGCATTTATCTCAAACTTTTGGCATTTCATTGTTTATATTTCACTTTTTGTGGCATATAATAGAAGAGATGGAAAAATAAGGGCCAAAAGCGTTATAATTCCATATAAATGCCCATGATAATTGCTTATAATGTGTAATCTCACCCACGCATTATACGAATGAATTAAAATAACAATTGTATTGATAGACAGTGAAAAACTGAAACCATAGAATTGTAAAGTTATTCAACGAATTTATAGAAAAAAAGTGTTTAATTATTTTCAATACAAAAGCAGTTAAACAGTTATCAGTTTTCAAATCCTTCAAAAAGAGTCAAAACAGAAAAAGAGAATAAATAATAAATAAATTTACAATTCATGTATGAAATCATTATTAATGTGATGGACTGATCACGAAATATAAAGTCAGACATCAAAAACAGTACTGGATTATTGGCTAATTGTTGTGGCAAAAAAGCCTAGTTCTGTTTGCCATACATTCAATTATATAGTTTTTAATTCTATTTAATTTTTCTTTAATTTGATTTTTTTGTAGAAATTACTTTTGATTTAATAGTTTTTGAGGTTCATTGAGTTAAACACTCGTTATATAGTATTTTAATAACGATTTGATCATTAGTTTACTACCAAAAGAAATGATTTTTATAAATGTTTTTTATTTTATAAAACTTTCTATAATATAGTTTGAGATGAATTAACTTCAAAAACAAAATTTTTGACTTTATTTTCAATGAAAAGATTGCAATCGTTTTGTTGCTCCAAATCTTTTTCTCCAATTTTGAATCCTTTGGTTCATTGAATTCAAAACTCATTTCCTATTAATACGAAAAAAATTCTTTTTCTAAAGTCTTAAGAATTAGCATAAACTCATTTTTGTTGACTTATGAATTGATAGACAAAATGCTAATAAAGGCTAATCAATGGGGAAATACTTGTGTTGTTCTAAATTAAAGTGTTTTATATGACAAATAAATGTGATTTTATTGATGTCTTATAATATTCAGTGAATTACGTGATTCGCAGTAAAAGTTTGTCTGAATTCTTAACAATTAGTTTGGAAGTAAAGAGAAGTCAAGATTGAGGCCGGAGTCCAACTGTGTCTCTGGTTATCGCAAAATAATATTTCAGTATTTAATAAGTGATAGTTTAATAAATGTGTATAAAAAAGTTGATGTTTTTCAACACAAAACTTCCTTTAGATATTTGCTTAATAGTCAGTCAGTCGAACAGGTATTTCAAGCACAGCACATACAGAGTGCACGGCAGCCGATATCTGGCCTCAGGTTAGTTGGCTTTGAGAGTGAGAGCCACAGTAAAAGTCGTCTAACAAGTGCTGCAAAACCAGTGCTCTCTCTTTCACTCTCTCTCTCTTTTGAGAGATAAATATTGAATCAGTGCATAGAAACACAACACGTCTCCAGACTTTCTCCACAAAAAGATAATTTGCTTTCGGCTATATTTTGACCTCAATTTCTATCAATTGGAGAAAATTTTTATTTCAAACTCGAAATTATTAGTTTTCATAACAACATTGGAAGTAATTTTTTTTGCACAGCTTTTTATTGCCCGAACTGTTATTCTTCTTCTGTTCTATATTTTAGTCCCTATTTTTTTTCTCTTATATCAAGATTTTAGATCTGGAGTTATGTTTCCCAAAGTAAGTGATTAGTCTTATTATAGTTGTCTCGAATCAACTATAAAATCTGACGACAACTGACAACAGTTCAAAATCAACTGAAAATAATTTTGCGAAAATAAACTCCAATTATTCCCATTTAATGATTTTATGACCAGAACTTTGTTAGAGAAGAACTTTATTTATAAAACTAATTATTACTTATTTTTTTCTTAAATTAAAATCAAGTTTTTTCTTCAATCGTTGCATAATTTATTTCTAATTGAAATTGAGCTGAGCTTTTGCCTCGAATTTTTTTTTTCTTTCATGAGATAAAGTGATGGACAAATTATTTTAGCCGAGCATTGATTGAAAACAGAGATTTAATTGATTCTGAATTGAGGTTTCATTAGAAATATGTCTGAAATTAAAATTATAATTTTTCTACAATCAATTAAAGGCAAACGAAAATTAGTTCACACTTTCATCCATTTCATTGAATTTTATTCTAAGCTTTTCAGTCAATTGTCGGTCAGATATTTAATTGTCGAACAAATAAGTTATGTTTGCATTCAATACATTGAAGTTTTGAGAAATGGATCGCATTATTAACTTCAATGACATCTAATAAGAAATCAATTCAATGTTAATTCAAATGAGAGCCAAAAATCTGTTTTTCTCATAAATGTAGAAACAATGACAACTTTTGTGCTAATTATTGAACAATCATTGGAAACAAATTTCAGGGATGATTAGAAACGATCTAGAAATGATCTATGAAATGATCTAGTCTATTTAAATTTGAGTTTCAATTTCAGTTATAGTCCAATTGTGTGTTTAGTGTGCTAGGTCAATAATCTTTGATAGTTATCGCCTACAATTAAGGGCCGATTTGTAAACTCTTTTATCAATCATTGATTAAGTTTTTCTTCGAAATATTTTTATGAATGAATTGGATTTCTATTGTTTGTGACTTAACTGACATTTCGTGAATATAATTAAAGAAATAAATCGATTGCATCGAAGCGTATGTTTTGTTTGGATTTAAATTAAAACAATTTTTTTCAACAAATAAATGAATGAAAGCGAAACCGAATGAGAGGTTCAGTTATTAAAAAAATTATCCGAATTACTAGAAGTCAAAAGTTTTTGCTTAACTCAAAAAACAGACTAAAAGTTAAGATAAAGAAATAATATTTAATTACATAAGAGACTAATGTTAACAAAAAAGTGTTGAATGAGTTCACGAATTGCTTAATTCACTCTCTATTAGTACTTATTCTCGAAAAATACTTTTTAGTATTTATTAAGTAAAGAAAAATTGTATGTAAAGTCTGTTTAAAAGAGGCCTTAATTTGTTTGAATCAAATAAACAAAAACTAATTCAAACAAAAAGTTTGAATAAAAGTTTTACTTTAATTAAATTTAAAACAAATAAAATCAGCGATAAATAAGTCAATAAATAAAAAATAAGATCAAAATTAACAAAAATTAAGAGATAATCATCGATAAAGAAATAAATTAGAGTCAAATGAGAGTCAAAATTCGAGTTACAGTAGAAAAGGTGACAAATAGTTGATTGTTGAGTTTGTGGCGAACTCTGTACGCGATTTTTGTAATCATAGGTTACTTTTTAAGTCTCTTATTTACATTTTTTTGAAACGAAATCATTTAAAATTGTAATCATTTTTTGATGAGATTTTGATTTTGTTTTTAGTTTTTTAACTAATTTTTGTGATTAAATGTCTTCGAGTCTTAAATTTCATGAAATCATTTGAAATTCAAATTTATATCGGATTAGATTTTATTGATTTTAATATTTTTTTTATTGATTTTAATATTTTTTTTATTGATTTTAAATTAAAATCAATAAAAATATTTAATGTTTTCTGAAAATTAATGTCAGTTTTAAATGATTTAAATTAATGTCATTTATTTCACAATCATTTGAATGAATGGCTAATGAAGATAAAGAACAAACAGATGAAGAAGTTATCAGTCAATTAACTCAATCGTTGTATAAATCAATTAAAAGGCCGAAGACATCGACAGCTCGACTTCGATGGGATCTCTTATCGAAAGCACTACACAAGAAGTCAAGCGTCGATTTAAAGCCACACTTGGCTTCTGTCAGAAGATTTGAATCTTTTGGTTTGATTGAACTCAAGCCCAAAGCCATTGACAATGAAAAGGACCTCAATCTTAATGGAACTGAAAAAGGCAAAGATCTTCTTCTCGAAGGCAAATGGTTTGAATGCAAACTTTGGGATCAATCGATTCGTTCTTTCACTGACAATATTGTCGACATTAAACTCTTAATCGAGAGAATACCCATCAATGAATTGATAAACTCTATGGATAACACCGGAAACGTGTGTTTGTGGCCATCAGAAGAAGTTCTTACATATTATAGCCATAAAAATAGTAATATTTGCTCAAATAAAGCGGTTCTGGAGTTGGGCGGAGGGATGACCTGCCTCTGCTCTTTAGTAACCGCTGTGTCCGTCGCCGCCAAACGAGTCATTTTGACGGACGGCAACCAAAGATGTGTTTCAAATATTAAAACAATTATTGAAAAGAATAGACATCGATTGAAGTCAACAGTCGAGTGCCGGCAACTGGTTTGGGGGCAGACCTCACATTATAGCGATCTCTTTAACCAAATCGATGTTATTTTCTGTTCAGATTGTCTTTACTTCGATCAAAGTCGTCATCTATTAGTGGATACAATTTCTAGTCTATTGAAGAGTACGGGTATCGCCATATTGTTAGCGCCGACCAGAGGCTCAACTTTTAATAGTTTTGTAGAATTAGTTAAAAAAAAGTTTGATTTCGAGATAATTGAAAATTACGACCAATTAGTCTATGATTTGAACAAGAATTTCATTGAGAGAACACTTGAATCTAAATATGTAGCCGACCTTCACTACCCTTTAATGATTGTATTGCGTCACAAAACCATTGCTTAGAATCAATTGATTTAATTTTAAAACCGATTTAATGTAATTCTAATATATTTATAAAATTCATTGATTAGTCTCTAATCAATTGTATATATAATTTAATGAAAAATAAATTTGAGTCTAAAAAGTGTTATTTTATTGGTGTTCAGTTCGTGTCGTTATTTACATAAATGAAACTATAATTTTTCAATTATTTTTATCTAAGCGTTGGATTAGAATTATATTCAATTAATTTTGCCTTAAATTTTGTAATTTATGCCCAATTAATGCATTTATTTAGAGGTGAATAAACAGTTTTACAAATAATTAATTTACAAATTAATGTCCAAATTTTGATAAAATTGCGAATACATTGAAATTAATGCTTTCATTAAAAGTTTAAACATTTTTTTTAATGAAAAGTTAATCAATTATTTTTCGTTTCACTTCTTTTAATCTAAAGTTTATAAAATCTTCGATTAAATATAAAAAAAAGTCAATAAATTATTCGTTAATTGGAATAAAAGTAGAACTCAAAGGAGTGTTCACTCATTTAAATAATCATTTAAATAACCGCATTCATATACCAGGATTAGATAACTTCATTTAATTTAGTTAAATTATGTCTGGGTTTTGCTCGAGTAAACTTTCACTATTAAATTATAACGACATAGTTTTTAATATATGCATAGTTTTAAGTCTTCAGACATAAGCCCAGAGGGCATAAGACGACTGTTCCGATACCCTTATGTGTGATTTACAGTTAACCAAAGAATTTCAGACATTTTTAAGTGTTTTTGAATATTATTATCGCTGAGTCTTCCGAATATTAAATGTATTTATGTCTGAATTTGAATAAATTTCTTTTAAATTTTTTTTATTTTTGTTCAATAAATAGAAAGTTTAGTAAAAATTTAGCGATCGATAACTTAAAGTATGTTTTAAAAAGAAAAATAAAAATCCTTTTTATTTGAGTTATATTTGAAGTGAAATGAATACAATTTGAAAATATTTTTCAAAACTTATTCTGGATTTTATTTTTATATTTTTTTTGAGTTTTTAGCTCTCAATCAAAATCAAAGTCTATTTCACGACTGGTTTAACATATTTTTGCATAAAATGTTTGACACAAAAATATTAGGAATTCTCAACGACTTAAGTTTTTCGACCAAAACTTTGTGAAGAGTTGTTAACAACACTTCCAATAATTTGTTGCCATAAAAAGTTTGCAAATAAATGAGTGGAAGAAAAATCATAAAATGTTTTTTGTGTTTGAATGAACTGAAAAACCTATTTATTCCTTCATTTATATGGACCTGAAATGATGGCACAGCCCTTGAGTCCAATTTTTGAGTACTTGAGGAAAGCATAAAAAACTTGTGTCTGTCGTTTGTGAACATCATTCGACTTATTGGGCTCTAAATGTTCCTCAAATTTATCGAATATACAAATGTCAAAATGGTAAAATATCCAAGATCAATCTTATAATCATATGAGGAAAACCGAGAATATATAAAATATATGAGTTTTCAAACGATAGATAACTTTAAAATGAAAATTCTGTTCAATATTTTTCTGAACAGAATTTTGATTTTAGTATAAAATCCCGATTTTTTGCAATACATTTGAGATTTTGTTCACTTATTGTTAGTTTTATTTCGATTATTATTATTCCCTTTTCTTTTGTTTCATATTTTTTGGATTTCATTTTCAAATTCTAAGAAATATTTTATTCCTTAAGATTTCGATTCTCTTCTTAACATCTTTTTGTGATATTAATACCCGGAAGGCATACATTTCTTCATACATTTATTTCATTTTTAGTTATTTCGAAACTGAACGGAAAAAATGTAATTTATAATTACAATAGGGTAGTGTTAGCACAGGTTAATATGAAAACATTATTAATGATCTCTACTTTACATCTGATAAAGGTGCAAGATTCAAATTTTGATAAAAGGCTAAAACTTTTTAGCATTTCTATAGAATAGAAATCGATTGCAAAAACAAATAATTTACTAATGTGTTCATTAGCATGCTCTTTTCTGTGTGTTTATGATATTAAATATCGAGGTCATACTAGAGCTAATTCATACACTTATTTAATGGCTTTCATTAGTAACTAATTGATGGCTGAGTTAATGTCAGTATAAAAAGTCGTGTTTAAAATTATGCATTTCTTGCTTTCCGTGACTCATATTAATTAAAACACATTTTTTGTAGTTTTTCTCAATTATTTGATATTCGATGAAATATTAGTTGATATAACCAACTGTCAGATAACTCAGGAAAGCCATAAACCAAACCCATTACTGAATACTCCACTCTAATGGCTATTAGTCGACAAAATATCATTTAATTAATTTTATTTTAAAAAAGTAGAGAAATCTTTGAAAATGAATATCATTTAAAAGATTTTATGAATTCACTTTAAAGAGGAAAATAACCTTTCTCTAAAAATTTCCTGTATCTTTTTTTCGATTTTCTTGTGAAGGAAATATTGATTGAACTCCATTTTAACTTTGAAGTGAAGTAATTGACATTTCTTTCATTTTTATTTAGTATTTTAATTGGAATTCAAATAAAAATAAAAATAATTTGATTTTAATAAAAATTATGAAATCGAAAGTCGAACCAAATGTTAATAAATATGGTGTCATCGTATATATTAAATCAGTTAGTTTACTAAATTACCAACTAGGTGAACTAATGGTATCTTTTAATCTTTTCATTGTGCAAGATACTGTTTTTTCTTTTGAACGTTTTAAAAGATTGGGGGTAACTTGGTTATCTAACAAAAAAATTAGCACAAAATAATATAGGATAGTATAACCAGGAAAAATTCTAATAAAGATTGGCTCAATTTAAGAGTCAGTCCACAAAACAATTAATTTTGTTTCTAATGTTTTATTTAAAATTAGAAACGAATGAATCAAATGCTCTAAAATTAGAAAAACATGTATTTTACTAAGACTTGAGTCAATACATGAATTTTATGCTATTTTTCCCATTTTTTGTGTTAAGTTTTTATTTATAAATGACACAAACTCTTCTTCATCTAGCTATAAATGGATGTAACCTAATATAAACAAATATCGAAAATAGAAAATTAATTCTTTATTTAAATAACTTTTCACAAAATTCAAGATATAAAGTGTTAAATCAATTTTGTTTTTGAAATTTACTAAAATTTAAAAAAAAATCTCAAAGATATAGAGATCCTCCAAATATCTGAACATTTAATCTAAGGATTGTCTGAAACTGGAATTAAGAGTCGGTGCGACAGAGAAGTTAAGATCAATTAATTCATATAAAATGACATTTTCTTCTTATAATCGATTTAATCCAATAATAAAAAGGATTTCATTTAATTCGCTTTTAATCTGTTTTTTATTAGTAGCGTTTAATACCTGGAGAATTCTAAAACTATTTTGAGTAAAAGTGTGTGCTAAGAGTTAGGGCAATATATATTAATATATAGGCTGTGTATAAGTGACTCAATTAATGAGATTTGACAGAATACTAACCAAATGTCAGTCATTTCGATCATATCTTTCATATCTTTCTCTCAAAGTATTATTTATGAATAATAGATCTGACACTGAGTTCCAAATTGTAGGAAACTTTGTATGTTAAATATTTATCATGCTAATATAAGATTAGGTCTTATTGAACGAATATCAGTAGTGAGGGTGAACTTAAACCTAAAGGTCTAAACATAGTTTAGGCTAAACTGTTAGCTCACGAAAATTCCACAAAAGAATGTAAAGCAATGAAATCAATCCATAATAACTGAACGCCTGCGCTCTTATTATATTAATCATATCTTTTTGCTAATCGTGTCAAAGATCTCCATATCGTGAAAATCATCTGGGAATTAATTTTTATTAAATTAACAAGAACAATAATAATTTTAGGTAAATAAGAATAATTTAGTGGAAATTAGTTGAAATGTTAACAATTTATTTATAGAATTACTTTCATTCTGTTATTAAAGAATTAATGTTATTATGAAAAATTAATCTTGGTGGCTTTATTGTAATGGTTGAATATTGTTGGAAATTATCGGATAAAGTGTAGAATCAATTTAATTATGAATTGAATTTTGTTGTGCCCTTTGAAAGTACGGCACATATTCTGTGATATTCTCAGCTGGAATTGAGTCTCACAACAGCAATGAATCTGCACTGGATTTGATGTGAGGGCTCAGCACATGCTCTATCACCGAATCGAACAAAAGTCTTGGTCGTACCGACCAAAGCATAGACATGACTGCAACTCTTGCATAGTTGTGTTCACATCTATTCCAGTATTCAATGTTGGATTCAATCGGATAACCACTCTTTGGGTCGTCTAACGGGTGAGTCATACAATTATTTCTCATTTATTTATCGCTTAATCGCTCCAAAATCCTCAACAATTACAATGTTATCACGTAATGAGTGCATCCAATTTTATACTCAACTCTTTTTTTTAAAGAAAAATATTTTTCTTTATCTCTTTTATTAAAATTTTAATAAATTTTATTAATTTAATGATTGATAGAAAGATAACAAATCATTGTTTGTTTAATGACATTTCAAATGATTCAACTCTTTTCACAAATTTATGCAAAATTATTGATAAATGAAAAGATAAAAGAAAAGTTGAAAATTATTATCGAAAATCTTTTGTTTGTTTATAATTAAGTATAATCTGTTTTTAAGTTAAAAATTGTTTCCTTCAGTTTTTTGCATTTAGTTGTTCACAAAAATTAAATTTTATTGGATTTAATCCAATTCTCATTTATAATAAAATGAGTAAAATTTATTTTTAATTGAAATCTTTATAAATAATAAATGATTTGTCTAAAGTTTAAACACAAAACTCAAACAATTCATGAGTTTATTTGTTTCTTCTTTCGACATATCATTACTAATAATATGAGTTGAAAGAGAGTCATGTGTTAGATGTCTGTTAACAAACTAATAATCTTTATTTCTATTATAAGTTTAACCAAATTTTAAGAGTTGAAATGAGCCACGTACATTTAGATTTATTATATCCTTTTATTTCTTTGACATATCTTATGCCTTTAGATAAAGAATCTAGTTATTATTCCCACCAAATGTTTCAAAATTTTTGCTGTTTTGCAGTGAAGTATCTTTTAAGTTGCATTCATGCGTCTAATTCTTAGCGTTTCTTTAACCAAGAATAATTTAATTTACAATTTATTTTTGCGGTTAATTCACATTCGATTTATTCAAACATTTCTACCTTTTTATGATAAAATCCTTTTTATGAAAGAATTAATTATTTTTTTATTTGCGTAACATTTGAATAGTAAGTGAAAACTCATTACAATAGTTGTCAAAAATGATGACTGAATTTTTGCGTTTTTCTGCCTTTCATTCTGTGCGATATCAAAGTGTGTCAAAAAGATATGATAAACAAATGATATGACGTAACCGAGAAATAAAATGTCAAAAGTTAAAAGATGTTTATAATATAAACTTCATATTAAAAATTAATAAAAAAATATTTCAAAGAATATATCTTTGATTAGACGTTGAGTTGTTTTAATTGAATCAAACGGTGATTGGAGTCAAAGTTATATGTCTTCCGAACGATTACTTATTGAACGGAAATTAATTGAAAGCACAGACTCTTATCATAGATAATGAGCAGAAGTGCACAGTTATAAAGAATGTCAGAATAAGCTCTGGAACCCAAAACAGAACATATCATTACTAAATGATTAACTGACTGTTCATTATTAGTTGTCTTTCCTTCTATTCGATACTTAACTAATATTTTTGATCGAAAACCAATATATTTATTTAAGGCTTCCAAAAGACATAATTAAGTTGAAATGAGCTAACTCATCATCAATATTACCCTAATTAGTTACTATTTTGCAGTTATTTTCTATAAAATATTAAAGTTATGTTCAGTTAATTAACTACCGATTGATTAATGAGAAAATAATTTCAATTCAAAGCAAATAAGAAATGCAATTAAAAAGTGCAACATTTGATTGAAGGTCAGTCTACAAGTGATTGTTTGAATGACCTCATGATGAGTACTCTATTGATAAATGATGTGGTTTTGTTAGATTTGCTGCTAATGATGAACAGAGGAGAGACAGTACACAAATAATAAACAATATTATTCGCTTCGATGCGATTCTGTCATAAACTCAATTGTACTGTCATTTTGTGTCTTCAGTACAGGAAAGACAATAACCGATAAAATTGCGTTTGTCTTCAAAATTATAACCGTTTTTGGCTATAAATGTTTCATCAAATTCTCTAAATATCACATTAAGTGAGAAATTAAAGCAAACTTTGAGCCAAACCATCGTTTTCTCACTCAAGAGATAAGAATTTAATTGAATTCATATTAAACTAAATGGAAATTATTATTATATTTGATATATTATATGAGATATTAAATATCATTTATTTTGCATGATAAATTTATGATTATAGTTTTATATACATGAATATTAATTACAATGATAAATTGAAACACAGTTTTGCCATGTATAATTGAATCATGTACAATTTATTGACTAAAAGCAAATTCTTTTGCAAACTCTCAACTTATTGCTCGATACTATTTTTAGTATTCAGAATGTGTTCAGTGAATGTGTTCCGACACAAATTCAAATATTGATTGAGTGATCAAATTATCAATTATCGAGAATTGCATCAATTTGACATTGATCACTTACATCTAAGTGAAGCTTAACTAGCTAAATTCAATTTATTCTTTCTCGAAGAATATGGAAATTCTTTATTCAATAATTGCATTGAAAATATCCTTTCTTATGGTAATTTACTTAATTATTAAAATAGGAAATTTAACCTAGATAACTATTGGATTAATCTAAGAAAAACTAAAATAAGAAATAAATTTTGTTTTTTTACTTCAATTGAATTAAATTTGAAATCTTTGAATATACGGAACATAAAACTAATTATTTTGTCTTCAATTTATTTTTATGTATTTTTACTTCATTTATACAAATCATGTCTTAACAGAATTAACATCAGTTTATTGAATACCTTTACATTAATTAAGTAAACGTTTGGCAACTCATCAAAATTGCTTTCAATTAAGTTTTATGACGAGAATTAACGAACTTTTTTCGCTTTTTATGAGAAGTTCAGACGATTGGGTATAAACTATTATAATTTAGTTTAATTCAAATCTTGAAAAAGTCATTTGAAGACACAATTCCTTTAGTAATTGGTGAGCACTGGTTTTCATAATAACAATAAACACTTTTCAATTCATTAGATTTGAATAGAGAGGAGAAAATTTTCAATAAAAGTGACTTAAAATTAGCCTAATTTTCATAGTATTGAAAAGAGACTGAGTTTGTGCTCTTCTCAAACATTCGTCGTTGAATTCAATAGAGTGTATAATAGAGGGAAAAGAGAATAATTCCCAAAATGATGAGACCCTTTGGATTGCATGCATGAAAAATGGACAGCCATTATATCCATCATTCTATACAAGAGGTTCTGTGCTCTGTATTCTTGCATAACATTTGTGTAGCACTGAAATAGTTTTGGCCCATATATCATAAGTTTGTATTTTTAAGGCTTGTGTTCAGTCGTCGGTATTTTATCAAAATCTAAGCCAAATGTGAGCGAAGAAATTGTTTCTCAAAATTTTCATTTTCATGCATTAAAATTTTTCTATTTTAGTAATCCTGGATGATATGCATTTTTCATTTGAAAATAACTGATTTTCGCATGATCACTTTTGATCTCTCTTTTCAACGAATCATATCATTGTAATAATGTTCACATTTTTCTATTTGTGAAGAAAATTGAAACAAAACCCGCATTTCTTTTAGAAAGGGTTTTATTGTAGAAATATATGAAAAAGTGCTCACATTTTGAGAGATAATAATCAGTTCTTTCGCTTACAATAACTTCAGTCGTATGTCATTAAATCTTTTCGTATTATATGAATACTTTTTCTCATAAAATATATTTTAAAGTTATGTTTCAATTGACGCAAACATTACTATTGTTTGTCTAAATGTTAATAAAGTTTCATAGAATTGTTTACTTTCTCTTATATTTTATTCAATAGTATTTTGATTTTAAAATTAGTTTTCGATTCAATATTTTATTTGATTTTTAAATTTTTATTTGTATTAATCTCTTCTCTAATTTTAAAGTCCATAAAAGCAATAAATAATTCATTTTTGACCCATTTTTTGATGATTCCTAAGACTAGTCTTCCAAAGTTATAAATATTTCCATGATACAAATATTAGATAAACACCTTGCTAGACTACCTGATAATCTCATGGGATTCTCTTAAAATGGATTTTATAAAATAGTTTCCATGACTACTGAAATGAATAATTCAATCAAATGAAATGGAATAATAATTGAACAAGCTACTTCTCCTGGAAATTTGCCATTTGTTCGTTCAAAATAGAATTACTGTTTATTTAATATTTACATTCAATAAACAAAACATTTGTATTTAATTGAAAAACTAATGGTCTTTAATAAGTATTACTAAAATAAACAACAGATTATTCACAATTTTCGGTGCTTTTGATATTTATCTAGGCTATTTTTCATAATTCATCTTTATCAATGAAACCATTTTGAGTACTTCGTAATGTTTAGAGAATCAATTTTTTGCTTGTTTAATTAGTAGAACCAAATATTGATCTGAAGCGGTACTGAATTATATGTTGAGCTTACTTTCATTGTGTAATCTCTGGTCGGCTTATGTTAGACTCAAAGTAGAGATAGATTTCTCATAAAATACAATATTTCTTCCGACAAAAACACAGACAATATTCGGCCGAAGATTTCTTGTCTGAAGAGTGTATTAAACTCTTTATTAGAGTGTAATACGAAACCAAATGATAAAAATAGAAATTTTCCAATAATTTCTTATTTTAGAGAAATTTTTCTTTGAAACCATCTTTGAGGCCATTACCACATATAGACCTGAGTTATCATAAGTTATGTCTGTTTTATATACTTTTATTTTATAATTTATTTTATTTTTAAACTTAAAGGTCTGTACAAATATTTCTATATATAACTCGAAATTGGTTTAAAGTTTTGTTGAAAACATAGCATCGCTTTAAAAATAATGGAAAAGTTTTTATTTTCTTTTGTAAATATTAATATTTTCTTGCAATTTAAGGCTTGAATATTAGATTCGAAGAAAAAATTGTTCAAATAAATGGTTTTGACTACAAAATTCTTTGGGTTTTCCAGAACTCACTCAAAACTCTTCCTTAAAGTTGCATAAAATACTATTTTATTCTTTGCATACAATCTTATCGTTGATTTAAATAAAGACATTTAAATAAGTTATTCATTCCTTCAGTTATATTATAAAAAATTAGTTCTGAATTTGAATAATAATTCATTTATTAAACTAAAAGAACAGAATATTCCCCTAATATTAGACTATTTAGCGTTCAATTAATCGTTAAATTCAAATCAGAGAACAAATGAATATTTTATGTAAATTTTAAAATCAATAACGAAAATGAATGTACTTTCACTTTCTTTACTATTGACCTGATTATTATTGGAGAACCTACTTTATATACTATTTATATAATCTATGGAGATTTTCTTCTAAGATCAATGAAATGTTCGATAAGACAATAATCTTTGTCCAACTCTTTAATAAATATAAGGATTTATTTAATATGAATTTTCTTGAGTTTATTGAAAGGTTATTCTTAAAGCAGTCATCAATTATTATTGTTTTTGTCAGTTGAGTTCTGACATGAACTGAACCCCTTTGAAACTGACATTTATGTCGTTTTTGAATTAGAAATACTTTGAATTCGTTTGGGAAACAAATGTTGTTATAAAAAGAAAAGAAAATAATTTTTCAAATTCTTGTTTAAAATGAGAAGAATTTTCAGTAAATAATTCGTTGAATTCTTTTTGATTGAATTTCTCCGACACAAACATTTCAAAGTTTATAAAATGGTCTACTGTTCACTTAAAAAGTGATGGATGACTTTCAATTGATTCTAACATTTCTTTTAATCCGTTCCTCATTTTAAAACTCATTAAATTACTTTTTATTGACTGAAAATTTGTAAAAAAATATACGTATTTTTATTTGCAGTCAATTATTTGATTTAAATGTTGTTATTATATTCTAAAAGAAATATTTTTGTATTATATTTTGATTTATTTGAACCGAAATTTTAAAAAGAAATTCAATCAATTGTTAGCATTTCCTGATTGTATTGAAAAAAGGAATTCCTTATTTGAATCAATTATATGACTTAAATGGCATTTATTTTCAGCCAAAACCGAAAAAAGTGAAACTTTTTTATTATTTGAATGCATTGTATGAATGATGTGTACAGTATTGTGTCATCCCTTTGAGGTTTGTTACAGAGATGTTCACAATTTGCTGTAAGTTTACAATTCAGAGTGTATTTTATGACTCATTACAACTGAAGCCTTATATTTGAGTTAATGTTTAGGTCAGTAAAACTCGAAATTTGTCGTCATTAAAGAGTAGAGACGTTACCATTAATGAAGCACTACTACAGAGAACGGACATACACTTGAGTGTTGTTCTCGACTCTTGTCCACAACTCAATGCTTTTGTTGTTTTCGATTCTTTCTCTGTTTTATATTCTTGTTGTCAATTATATTGATGTCTATCACTAAATGGGAGTTTCCATTGAGAAGATAAGAGTGCACTCATCGCACTCTTTCTGCACCAAATATAATGTGATGGCGAGCTTTTAGCTCAACCATAGATTAGATGCAACACTAATACTGAACTGCTTTTAATAATTGTATTGTATTCGGGGGTAAATATTTCTGAAAAAGTCCTTTTCTAAACTCATTGAGTCGTGGACTCTATTCCTGTGTTTATCAATGTTTCTGACGATTAAATGTTAAGACAAAATGTGCGCTCATTTGCATCGAATGTGAATCAAAAGGTAATTAAAGTCTATAAAATAGTCCCAAACACTAAATTCTGGTCCAATAATTCAATCAATTAATAGTGTTTTATGAGTCGTGTTTTAATTCAGGATTTTATGAGTAATTTATTCAAAATCAAGAAATTTTTAACACTTGAATATTAAACTCATTTTAATTGAATTAGTTTTCAGTAAATTTTTATGAAGAGCTCATTAAGAAGTATTTCAGGGAATAATAGCAACAAAGGAGTGCTTCAAAAATGAAGATAATATATAAAGAGATTTGTTTGATGTATACATGAATTAAGATCACAACTGATATATGTTTTCATGGGTTGAATAGAAGACAAATTTTTATATATTATTTGAGAAAAACTAAAATGAAAACTAATTTCTTATTTTAGAGAGAAATCAGAAACAAAACTTAATTGAATAAAGCGTTTGAACCAAAACTGAGGCAAAACTTATTGAACTGGAATTCAAATATTTCTATTGGAGTTATCGAGCAATCGATCCTAATTTCGCTTCTTTTCGTTTAAACAAACGTTTAGACCCAGAATGACGTCTGACTGAAGAAAGAGTCACTAAGAAATCTTAACTAGCATATATTTCATTATTATTTAATTTTGTGAAATAAACTAGATCAATATTTGTATAGTTTGTGGCAATTTGTTCTATTAATTAAATTAGTGTTCAATTTGGTAATGAAATAGATCTAGACAAATGGAACATATGTAGTTAACACCTTGGTAATGTTTGTTTCTGATAAAATCGTGTGAAACAAATGATTTGAACAAAAGTTTCGATTTATATTAAACTCATAACTATTTGTTCACTACATATATACAACTCATGACAACTAATATGATATGTCGTTATGCAGTCTAACGATATGTTTGCCCTTCTATTGGCATAACTATCATAACTACGGAACAGATACTGACTGTTGAGAAGTGCTGACAATAGGCTAAGAGTTGGCTTCTCTTCACTCTTTGCACTCTGTTTTTTCCGCTGTGGTTTTGGGCACAAGTCTATGACTTATACGTTATTCTATGATATGATATGTTGTGTCCATAGAGTTGGTGTTCAGTCATGCGGTAACAATGTTTTCGAGACATGACTCGACTGTGTTTGGACTAACAATAGGATAGGCCAGTCGTGTCATCGCAATCATATAAATATCACAACTGAGTGGTGGCTCACATCCACTGAAAAACAACTTTAGATCTGAAGTCATCGCCCAAATTAACCGCTCGATCACCAAATACTTCGATCCTAATGCCTGTGCTTTAGGTCTGTTCATCTCATGCTTTGGTCTCTTCTATTCTGTCCTTTTTTCAGAACCAAATCCAATAACTGTTTAATATTAGGAAAAGAAAACCAATGTTTCGTTCATTCTTTTAAAAATAAATGTCATGTTTTACGTCTTCTGCCTATAATTGAGTTAATATTTTTGCCAAAAATACAATATTTTCTTCCATTCTTTTCCTTTTATTCTGTGCTAAGACTTCGGTGTCAGAAAAATATGACATTTATTTGTGAAAAGGTGTGCACAAATTTAAGTCAAAGCCTTTCCAATATTTTTTGTTAGTCATAAGACTCTTTCTCTTTGAGAATTACATTTCATTGAATCCTTTCTTCATTTCATATAATTTTAATATAAAGTATATAAAAATAGAGACCGAATCACAACAAATAAAATGACAAAAAGATTAAATCCGAGGAAAGATATTCAGACTATAATTTTATAGAATTACTAACTTATGATTTTCTCTTCAATTCGGGTGATTTCGGGTGAGAAAAGTAATGAATAAAATATTAAATTAAGATTTTGGAGGACTTATGTATAGAAACTCAATTTCTTCAAACTATCCCTAAAATTAAGGGTTTTTTATGACAAATGAAAAAAAGTATTTTATTATAAATTATTTACTATTTTAGAAATTTTTTCATTCATTTGGAGATAGTTGTGCTAGTTAAATATTTGGATTACTTGATTCAAAGCCAAATAAAGAGTGCATTAAAAGTATTTAAAAAAATAAAACTGTTTTAGTTTTCAATGCATTTGTTAAACGAAAATAGAGGTCTTATTGATGTCTAACATTTTTTTTGCTGTTCTTTGCATTTATGCCTTATATAAGAGTTTGTTTATAGAATTGCCAACAAATAAATCTCAAACACTAAAGCACTCATTTAAGCCCTGACTCTCTTTTAGATTATATTTCTTCGTTTGAACTAATATTTGAAAAGTTGGCGAAAATTTGAAAAATTCTTTCGATATAATCAATAATTGATTGAAAAGTTTAACTAAATTAGAAATAAAGAATGTGAGAGAAAGGGAAAGGGGGAGAAAGAAGGGGGATAGCGATGGAGAGAGAGAGAGAGAGAGAGAGAGAGAGAGAGAGAGAGAGAGAGAGAGAG
>JAQFZM010000756.1:0-25659 GCA_034695785.1 Galumna obvia | reverse complement strand
CCCCACTTTTTCCCCTTTTGGCCAGTATCATCCCTCTTCTACTTATATTTATAAATTTTAAGAAAATATTAATTATGAAAAAAATTATTTGTGAAAATATTTTATCCAATCATTGAATTTAACTTTTTGTTAGTCTTTAGTCTTAAGTTTAAATCCATTGTTTTGAAGCTAATTATAATAGAATTTACAAAACCATAACCTAAACTATATGAACAATATTATAGTTAAGTCACCAAACAGAACAGAAACAAAACAAAATAATATCGATACTAAATTACAGTAAAGACTCAAAATTCTAAAATAAAACTTAAAATAATTGCAAATTTATTTAATTTCTTCATAAGATGAGCAAGATCACCTACAATATAACTAGAAACATAACTAACTTAACCTCGATATATAAACAAAATAAACTTAAAATGATCAAGGCTATAATTTACAAATTGATGATAAAATTTATTAATCAGAAATTCTAACAAAAATCAATGACTCTTTTAAAAACGTAATCGGCGTTAATCGAAAAAAGCAAGATAATACTGTTTCATAAATCAAAACAATTACCCATAAAATCTAGCCTTTTATGAAAAGGATAACTCGACTTAACTCAGCCCATCCATTGATTCATCAAATCATTAATTAGAAAATTAATAACACTTAAAATTTTAACATATAATTTACAAAAGTGTAGTCAATTAAAATAGGATTAAACTATAAGAAAACTAAAATAGTTATTATTATTATTAAACAAACCATAACATAAAAAAAAATATAAATGTATAAAAACAAAATTCATATTCAAATTGAGATTCCTTTGAAAGCCACAAACCTTTACATTTATTAGTATTCTTGTCGAGAATGGCTTTCGTCAATATTATAGTCCCATAACTGTTATTATATCGAATATCGAACACCAAAACCATGAGAACAGGTTTTGTAATCAAAGGGAAGAATAAAAAACAAAGATTTAATTCAGTGATAAACAAATTAATCTGAAGACAAGTCTTATAAATATTTATATAAAACTTATACTTAAAAACTAAATATATTTATATAACTGTTATTAAGAGAAGAGACGTTAATACAAACTAAAAGAACAACCCTTTACTTTGAGAAACAGTACTTACGGCGAGCAAAGAGCGTATAAATCTTTATCGGTTGTGGTCGGAGTCAAACCTCTAATATACAGATTTGTTTTGCTTAGCTGTTCGGCCAATGAGGAGTTGCCGTTGGCTGCGTTAGCGTTGGCCGAACCGCTGCCGCCATTGCCTGTGCCACCAGAGTTGGCTGAGCCGCTGCTCGAGGCACTCGCCGAACCATTAGACGCTGTCTGAGAAGACCCTCCGGTGCTGGCGGTGGACACCGGCGGCGATGAGGCCGGCATTCGAGAACTTTGATATCCCTTTAGAAAAGAGAAAAACATTAATAATCTTTAAATTATAGTCTAATAAATGATTAGAAGAACTCATTTAAATAAAATCCAATAAATAATGGCTTTAAAACATCGATTCTATAGAAATAAATGCAAATAATTGTGAACTCAACACTTTTTTAGCACTTATTGCCAGACATTCTTATCAAAAAATACCGTATTTTAGCCCTTTTTAACAATTTATGTCATTATTAATATTAACTCAAACTCATAAATAAGCAAGATAAGTTTGAAGTTCTCAAATAAATTATTCGCATTAAACCTAAGTTCATATAAAACTAAAATAAATGACCACAAAATACGGTAAAAATCTTGAAGAATGCCTTAAGACAAGTGCCATACATAAAGTGACAGAAGTTGTTGAGTAAAGCAAACACTTTAGACAAATACTTATAAAAATGAGTTGAAATTAAGAACAGAATTTGATTTGAGATAAAATTTAAGAACAAATATAGAGAAAAACAAACACAATAAAAATCTGCTCAAAATTCACTGTTCCCTCCCTTTCCTCATTGTATCGGTTGCCATCCCTCCCATCAAATAGAATGGCATTACAGCCAAAAAAAGTGAAAGTCATACAACATATCAGAATCGCTGTATTTTTGACTAAATTTTCATATAATTAATGAACTGAAACTAAAATCAATAATTCTTACGATAAGAACAACATTTGAATACTAAAGAAAAGCATTAATTTTATAATTATTTTAAACAAATTTTTTAAATAATTAATACAACAAAAACAGACTTTTTAAAAATACTATCACTTATTATCACTTATTTTCATACAAATTATTAAAATATGCAAAAAATAATACATTTTTCGTTGCATTTAAATTCCTGTTAATGAGCCGACACTTACATTTCAAAACTATTATTAATCAAAACAAGGCTTTAAATTATAATAATAATAACCATTTTATAGAGCAATAGAACAGTTAAAAAACTGACAACAAATACCATTAGATAAAGGATCAAGTCATTATTTTCACAATAAATCTAACCCAGGAAAAAGAAGACAATCAAATAATGTTTAATCGACTGAAATTTAACGCCAAACAACATTAACAAACAAACAAAAAGATACAAGCAAATTCACACTGGCTAATACTAACTAGCAAATGAGCAATGTCAAAATTAGCTTTTAGTCAGTATTAAATCTAACAAAAATCAATTTAACACAAATCGACATAAAAAAAAGCAGAACTAACGCACAAATTAACCAAATTATATGTATGTAATCAATAAACAAATCAAATTAAAAGGGAATCCATAGAAAAAAAAGTAGGAAATCAAAAACCAATGCATTACTACACAAGAAATTAATTTCCAAATGAAAATCCCTTTAATAAAATTATATTTTATTCTATTAAATACATGTTAACAACGAAATAATATAAATCTATGAATATATAAGAAGTGTATAAAAATAGAGAAATCCGAGAAATAAATGTTTTGGAAAAATATTATTCTTTCCTCAGAAAAGCATAAAAATAATATTGAGATTTCGATTATTCTTATTATTAGCTGTAATTTCCTAAAAAAAAATGTTAAAATCATTTTTCATTTCAACCAAAACGTCTAATTTATAGTCAATATTCTGATAGAATCATAGAGTTTGGGTTTTCCATAGTTTGAAGCCTAGTTTCAACTAAATGTACTCATTTTGATCCATCAATTTTTCAAACATCAAAACTCTATTATTTAATTCAATTCAATCAAAAACTAATTAAACATTTATTGAATTCCAGAGAAAAAAATAGTATAAAAAACAAAAGCAAAACATATTTTAGATGATTATCAGCAAAAAGGGAGTAAAATTACCCGTCTCATTGCATTGTGTCCGTACTCAAGAGGCCTATTTCTGATGATTTTTCCTAATTTTTTCATTAATTCAGTGATGAAGACCGGATTCAGGGCTTTCTCTATTCCCCGACCATTACAACAAACAAGAATTGAAATCAATTTGGCGACTCTCGACTAGAATTAATCCTTGGTGATTGTCGCACATCACTAATTATCACAGTTTTGAGGCCAAATATCCCAACATTTGCAACAATAGTATGAAAACCACTGGCAAAGTGGCACTTAACTGTAAATGTACAAGGGCAAATCCAAACAAATAAAAGAACTGTCAAAATTCTAAACCATTTTATTTTTCACTTTAATCCACATTTGAGACAACTGTCCGCTCACTTCACAAAACGCTAATCAGTAACACTTGTGACCAAACACTTATCAAAATAGATATCATATTAAGAGCTCAACAAAACTCTTCGTTAATATCAGATCAAAGAGTTTTAGAGAAAAATAGTGACGAAAATAACTATAAAAACAATACAACAAAATCAAAACCGAAAAAACGTAACACTATTTCAGTGAAAAGCAATACAATTATTGGACTGAAATTCCTCTCAAACAACAGTTACAACTACTGTACTGTCTGTCCAAACAAACTAAAAATCTAGTCGACGAGTATGGGATGGTTGCGCGCAAACGCACACCACTAATACATAATTCAATTATACGCTTAAACTGAAAGCTGTAAATAAATGAATAGGAAAAGGAACTGATCTGTAAATAAAAAGTGATTTCCATCAGAAGAAACTTATTGTTAATATAAGACATTATTCCTAATCATTAAAGACTTCCATCAAATATATTCAACTCAAAAACCATTAATATTTCTCAACAAAAAAAATAACTAAAAATTTTTTAATTTCATTCTGAGAATAGTTTAAACATTCAATAAAATCGATTGAAATGAATTTCATGAAAATCCAATAATTGATGGATTATTTTCATGAAAAACGATCGGAATTCACAAAATACACGACAACTCTCCCAAAGTTTAATAAATTGATGTTAATATTAAAAATAGGAATTTCTTTTCAAATATATTTACATTAAATAATTTCCAATAAAATTACACTCAATTAAAAACAAGGCATAAAAACACCCTTTTATTCACTACATTAAGTACCAAAAAAAAACTTTTGTTCGACAACTATTATATCTCGAAAATTTCGGTAAATTAAACCCCATTTAGTGGTCTATAAACTTCACATATAAACTCTGGGCAACAGCACAGCACAGGTTTAAATAACTATGCGTTGGAAAAGTATTTTTTACTCATTATTAACAAATAATTTATTTCCAATTTTATAATCATTTATCAAATATTTGTTTTCAGTTATGGTTTCACTTTCATCCATAAGTCTACCTTGTTTCTTTTTTGTTCAGTATTCTTATCTAGTTAAACCTATGGATATAAGGACTTCAATGAAGTGGAAACATTTACTTTATCTCTAGAATAAAGCCGTTCCCCGAATGGGTCTTTCCTTTAAGATTTTTATTGTAAATCTTAAAACCTTTTTTTCTATCTCTAAATCAATAGCCATTTCCGACCCCTTTTGAGTTCCGGTGTGTCTACTCTTGTAATAACTCCATCAGTGAAATGAACAACTGATGAACTAAAGGCTCGTTTTTCATATATTTTTAGTCATCATTTATCAGGGTATAAACAGGGTATAAGCCTCGACCTAAATACAAATGTCCTGCAATACAATATACAGTATTTGAAGAGTTGAATAACAATAAGGCTTTCCGTTTGACTAAACACGAAAGTTAGGATTCGATAGAAAGGGAACACTTCTCTAACACTTCACTTAACTTTCGACTAACATTTCAATGCTTTGACCAAAACTTTTTATTCACAAATATTTCAATAATTTTGTATCAAATTCTTTACAAAACAAAAGAATCCGATAATTCATTTAATTATAAAACTGGACAGTAGTGGGGGAAAGGGTAGGGCTCGACATCTCAAACAATGAAAATCACACAATACTATAACAAAAGCGATGGGAAAACTCATCCAAAGAAAGGAAACACTAATTAGTTTTAATTGAATTTAATTAATAAATAAATGAATACTATTTTTAGCCTCTAATCAGAACTAATCGGAAAACAATTAAGTCTTAAGTAAATCATCAAAAAAAGAGTCGAAAACCAACTGAAGAAAAGCTAAATAATTAACAAAAGATCAATAAATAGGTGTTCAAAGACTCACCGAATTGACGGTCTGAGGATAACCGGCCGCAGCCGCGGCTGCCGTTGCGTATGGATTGATGGCAGCGGCGGCGGCCGCAGCGGCAAAGGCCGGGTTATAGCGGAGGTAAGGGTTGACATTCATACAGGCAGCCGATGCCTGCATATTCTGGAGTCTTGTGTTAATGTAGGGCTGTATCATAGCAGCGGCGGCCGCCTGTGCTTGGATTGTGGCCGGACTATTGCCCATTCCTTTGCTCACTTTGGCCGACACACGATTATTGGTCAGTGGCTTCCCGTTAGAGGCCAGTCCTTTGCCGTTATAACTAATACTTTTGCCCGAAGACTATAAAATAAAATAGAAATGAAATTTTGTTTTCTATTCATTTGGCATAAATTTGAGGTCAAATGTCATTCATTGAATGCATTGAATAACAAACAAAACAATAGAAACGTTTAGAGAAAATAATAATTATTTGTAATCAAAGATACGATTCATTCATGAAATGTGAGTCCAAAACAAATGTCAAATAAATTTGTAAATTAACTGATATTTGATTTGTATTTGAATTGTATTTGAATTTAGACTTACGTTTAAAACTTTCTTCTCGGATGACATTTCTTTTCGGTGATAATAATTGGGACACAAATTCTCAAAATAATTTGTTTTTTCAAATAAATTATAATTACTTTAATTTATATAAAAAACTTAAAAAATTACTTAAAAATAATTAAAATAAAATAAAATTAAACTTCAATTTATCTGAAAATAAAACTAAACTGATATTCAGTTGACTGATAGTGAGGGTAATGGCTATGAATAGGGACTCAAAACGACTCTTAGTCTGTGTTTACGGCCCGTAAACTGTCGGTCACTGTCCAGACACTGCCGGCCCTCAAACACATCACCAGATTATCACACATTTACTCTTATCGCACAATCTTTGATATCATTAATTAATTAATATTCAAATCAATTAATAAATTTGATTATAAATAGCAATAAATAGTGATTTGATTTTTAAAAAATAAGTTAATATTATTTTATTGTTATTTTGCTTTTATTTTTCAAAACCACTGAAACTCTATTGCAATCGATTGCGAGTCAAATGTTATGTCAAATAAAGCCATCGATTCATCGATTGTCAAAAACGATTGTCGATTCTTATCATTATTTCCCTCAGAAACAACGTCTTGTTTGACAGTTAAGCCACACTTACATATCGTTACGATTGTTGGCAGAGTATAACTCATTTTATTTCCCCAAAGACTATATTTCTATGGGTTTTGCTTCACTCAAAAACAATTTACTCTATAATTGTTTGCATATCTTATGTGAATATTTTAGTTGCGATACAAAGGGCTGAAACCATATCATTACTCTCTCTATCGGACAACAAAACCACTAAATCTAATCTCAAATATCAAATCAAATGATAAACAAATGACTTACGTTTTCAAACCTTTTCACTCATACTTTCAATTATTTAATCATTTAATTAATTAATTAAAGTCTTAATTCAATCACCAAAAGATGTCCGAACGAAAAGTTTTAAACGTAAGTAATTCTCATTTTATTCACTAATAAACCACAAATCAAACCATAGTTTTGCCTTAATTTCCAACTGATCCCACTTTTTAACCAAATTATTGTCGACAAAAGCCAATGAATATCCTTTATTTGAGCCATCATTTGATTTCTTAAAACTTTTGACTTTTTCAACAGAAATACTATCCGCCAGACTTCGACCCATCAAAGATCCCACGTCTTCGTCTTCCAAAGAACCGTCAGTACACCGTCAGACTTATGGTTCCCACAAATATGAGATGTAATACATGTGGAGATTATATCGCGAGAGGAAAGAAATTCAACGCTAGGAAAGAGACCGTCGATAATGAAGACTATTTAGGGCTTAAGATATTCCGTTTCTATTTTAAATGTCCTCGTTGTATGGCTGAAATCACTTTTAAAACTGATCCCAAATCTATGGACTATGAAGTTGAGCATGGTGCTGTTGCTAACTTCAAGGCACTTAAACTTGCAGAACAACAGGCAGTTCAGGACGAAAAGGACAGACAGGAAGAGGAGAAACTCAATCCAATGAAACTTTTGGAGAACCGGACAAAACAGTCGCGAAGGGAAATGGAAAACTTGGAAGCGCTCGAAGACCTCAAAGAACTCAATCAAAGGAATAAAGAGTTGGTGTTTGAGTCACCCGTCAATTTCACTGACACTAATCCACAGAATATTAGTGCACAAGAGTTACAGCTCTCCATTGAAAGGGATATCGACGCAGAAGAACAGGAATTGTTTGCGCAGTTGAACGGATCCAATAAAGTCAAAAGTGATTCTTCAAGTGATGAAGAAGTGCTGCCAAAGTTTGGCATTACTTTTACAACAAATAGCAGAGACTTTACTGAAGAAAAAGTGGGCCAAAACTCTTCAGATAATTCGACAAAAAATCTTTTGAAGAGAAAAATCAATAAATTAATTGTCGTTAAAAAGAAGAACAAAATCGAAGACAAATCAAAAACTGAGACAACAAATGTTAGAAAAGTTAATCAGAAGAGTCTTAACAATAATAATAAACCGTTTAATATATGTTCTTATTCTTCGTCTGACAGCGAATGAAAAACATTTTATTGTAAATAATTGAATCAAAAATTAATGAATTAATAAATGAGTGATTTTGTGAACTTTCAAACACTTTTGTCGATAAAAGTTGTAAATAAAAGTTAAGCAAAAGAACCACAAAATATCGTTAAATTAAGGACTTAATGATGAAACTTTCAAAGATTTCAAATTTTAATAAATAGTTGTTACACTTGTTTATATGTTCATTGATTTTATCGATTTTGACGATACACTGACACACATTCCTCTGGAATTCACAATTGATTTGTAATTTTGAGATCAATTGAATCGAATTTTCGAGAAGTGATAAACAAATACTACATTTGAGCTCATCTTTCACTTAACCAATGATTCGGTTCATAATATGAACTTCATATCATAACCCATTTCTTTACAATAATTTGTTAATAAGAAAAACTAGTGAAATGAGTTATTTATTTATCATTAAAATTAAAGTCATGAAATGAAATTCACTTTATTTTTGTAATAAAATTGTAATAAAAATTTCAGAATTAAAAAAATTAAACATTAAATAACTTTTTCGTTCTTTAAATCGATTATTAGTTGAATAATACAAACAATAACTGAAATAATATCAGCGATTAATAAAAACCAAAACACTCTCCAAAACCATTTTCTAAGCACTTCTGTCCGATTGGTTTTACTGATTATATTAGCCTTCACTGACATATGAGAGCAGTCTATCACTAATTTTTGTGTATTTTCTTTGCACTGAAAGACATTTGAGTTAATATTCATTCAAATATAAATGTAATTCAAATGATTACCGAAAAAGAGTTGAAATCAATTTTACACAAAAAGAGAGAATAGTTTTCATAGAAATAGAGTTCATCTTCGAAAACAGCGCTCAAACTTTTGTTGATAGTATTAGTCGAACAGTTTTGTTCGTCCAATACTCCCGTCTCATTGAAACTAAAGAAACACATTTTTGAGCCATAGTTTAGATTATTTCTGTTTTGTCTGACAAAAACCAATTTCGATAAAAGGAGTTTAGATCTAAAATCCTGACGTAAAAAGTTTTCAGTTGTATTGAAGTTCCACTTTTGGTTATTGTTATCCACTAAACTTTCCGTTAAAATTAATGAATCGTTTCTGTAATCGTATGACAAAGACTTCCATTCAATTGAATGCATTTTATTTTTTCTCTGAAAACAAATAAATTCTAAATATCTTTCATTTAAAGCTATTCTTTACTGAAAGAAGTGCCGTTCGATTTCCATTATTAAACTGATAATCAATGGCTCCACTATATTGAGCCATACCTTGAATACTACCACTCGATCTAATGGCCAAAAGTGGTTCAATTGGATCCGTTCCTTCACTCGCTGTCCAGTATTTGTCTCCAATGAACAAACATTTGACTCTCGAATCGATTTCATATACAAAACTAATTTCAAACCCATTGAAGGCGTAATTCTTACAAAAGTCTTGACTTTCAATCAATTGGTTGAAGACTTCGGTCACACAAAAGATAAAATTCAAGAAAAGGGTTTCTTTGAAAAACATTTTCTTCACTACTTTTAGATTAAATTTTTTTTGAATGAAATTTCTTTTAAAACAACGAATTTATATTATAAGTTATAATTTATAACTAATTTATACTTAATTTGAAATATAGTTTAAAATCTCGAGAATTAAATTCCTGATACTTTTTCTCAATTAATATAATTTTATAACTTTTCCTTAAATATAAAACTAATCAAATCAATTAGAGTCAGGAATTAAACCAACTTTAAAAACGACCCAAACCTGTATTATAAAACTCAAACCTAAAACTCTTTATAGAAATATCCGAAAAGTTATAAATTTTTATTTTAAATAAAATATTTTATAATGACCAAGATTATATCAATATATTAAAAATAATTTGTTTTAATTAAATTTAAAACTTTTAAATATATTTAACATCTCTTCTTTAACCAAGGTCAATACATACCTCTTACCAATCTCTTAAATTTAATGAACTCCTGTAGGATAACTTGCCATGGTAGCAATTCCACACTGGTTCTGCTTGTTCCTTGACATTAGAATATAACCATGGTCACCCCAAGAGGCGCCCCACGAATTCTTAACAATCCAATAGTCTTTACCATTAAGAGATCCATAGCCAACAGCAGTCACTCCGTGGTCGAGATCTGACGATTTATTACCACATTCTGTGTCGTCATAAACACCTGAACTGTAGAATTGGAAACTCATAGACGAGGCATCGATTGCCACAGATATGGGTCCGACTTTAGCCACCGCTGATTGAAGTGCGGACTCACTTCCGCTCTCAATATCTATAAAAGTGATGAGTTCTGCCCCTCTGTCACTGAACTTGTAAGTGCACTGTTCATCCATTGCCTTATATGGATAACCGGCTTCAGTATCGATACCGTTATTATCCTTCACATATTTAAATGCGGCGTCCATTGTTCCGCCAATACATCCTTGATTACCCTGACCATCCGAACAATCAACCAAATTCTGTTCGGAAAGGGATCTCAATTGTCCCGTAATTATTTCAAATTGTCCTAAAAGTAAATTTTATCTTGAACACTTTCTTGAATAGATAATATAATTTGTAATTTGTCAAGGATAAATAATATTCAATTCATCCTAGATCAATTTACAATATTGATTAAAGTAAAACCAAATTTTTTTTGAAATTTAAAAAATTGATTCGATGTAATACGAGTGTCATTACCTTCAATGGCGGCCACAGCAGAGAAGGCCCAACACGAACCGCACTAAACAATAAATATCAAGATAAATTTGTTGAAACAAAATTAGATCAAGATTACCGATCCCTGATTTTTAACCGGAGTGACCGCTCCTTTAGCTCTCCAATCAATAGTATCAGGAACATTCAAATTATTTCCTTTATATATTTGAGAGGATTTAGTCTTGAGCTGAGGTCGCACTCCATTCATAGTACGAACAAACTCTTGATTAGTCATATCTGCAAATTGATTGACAGCCAATCGGTAGGAATGGAGTCCATTGTCTGCCTCTAAATTGTGTCCAACGATATGCTTATAATTTTGTTCAAAAATATTGCGACGAATTGTCTCCTCTTCGATGTCTTTGTAGTGACGACTGAATCGGTTCTAAACAAACAATTTTTATAATCAATTATTAATTTTTAAAATAAATTTTTATTATTCATTTGATTTACTTTAAACAATTGGAATTGTCTGTCAACATCTAGGTCATCTGCTGAAATGGCAGATATAAATCCAATCAAAACTAGTAAACAAAACTTCATTGTTGTCTAAAAAATAGTTAATACGTTCTGACTCTGAATAAACTAATTCTTCATTTTTATACATTTATAGTGTATTCTATGACAGATGTTATTATTCTCAATCAGATAATTAATACCACTTCAAGAGATTGACAGATTCTTAGTTCTTAGATAATCTTGGTTGTTTGGGCAACAGAGCATCCATGTAATACAACAATCTAGGCAAATTATGGTTATAAATTATTTTATTTATTTATTTATATAAAGCTTAAACTTATTTAAAATTAATAGAAATAAATTAATAAAATAAATAAATTACAGCTATAAATTTCCTAGATGCTTGATTGTTAGAAAATGGTTGTGGTTGTCTAAGAAATCAATCACTGACTTAAGCACAACTTATAAGCAAAGGTTAATTGAAAGACAAATAAATCTTATCAAATATAATTGATTAAATAATCTAGTTTTAGTCACAAGAGTTAAAATGTTTACAAGAATCTATTCATAATTTTGGGACTTTTAATTAAATTAAATAATTAAAATATGAGAATACAATAAATAATTAATTAATGTTTACGCTATTTAGACTAAATTTGATTTAAGCCATAGGTTTAGTCACTAAACTTGAGTGCATTTATTAAATGTTAAAATAAAAATTTTTATTTATTTCGGAAATCAATTTTAATTTTATTAAAAATTTACAATTAAAAGAATATATAAAATTTTGTTCAAAATATATTTTATATTAATTAAATTGAAATTTTAATTATATTATCAATAAAAATATAATAAAATTTAATACATTTCTAAATATAGACTGTAATTTCAAAATTGAATGAAGTTTGTTATGACTTATGAATTTAATTTTCAAAAGATTATATTCATAACAAACATTTTATAGGCTTCTATAATAACTTTACTACTTTTATACTTTGTTTGCAATTAATTCATAAGTAATTTTGCAGTATTTTAGCAACAAATTAATTTTATTTAATAATGATTTTATTAAATTTTTTTTGAAAAGAAATTTAGATTAAATTAAATTTATTATTATATTTTATAAAGAATCTAAAAAGTATGACATATATTAAATAATAGTTTTTAATAAGAACTTTTTATTAATAAGAATTTTTCTACCATGCACATTAATTGACCAAAAATGAGAGAAATAGTAAGAAGTGAATTCTTTTTGAACCGATTTTAATGTCTAAATCTAATCATTTATTGATTTTTCTGACATTAGACTAAATGGAGTTATTTTATATTTGGAGCTCTAATTTTTTATATAAAATTTGAGACAAATTTATATTCATTTGTAATACCTGTCAATAATCTTTACTTTTAAATGACTGATAAAACTTTACCTTTACTTTAATGATAAAATTCTAATCTTTATATAATATTTAAGATTATTTGAAAAAACAATACTTCGTTATATTACTCAAAATTTCAGACATTTAAACGTTTTATGAATTCTTTTCAAACAAATTATTAATTTTTAAATAATATTAATTAACAAAAAATGTAAATATTAAATATATTGAATGAAAGTACTTTTTGATATTTTATGTTAAAATTATTAACCTTTTATAGAATATTTGGTCATTTATTTATCCTTTGATAGAATGTTTTACTTAAAAACAGATTATGATTAAAATTAATCATGTGCAAATTGGCCATAACTTTATTTTTAAAAACAAAAATTATAAATTTTTAAAAATATAAATAGATTTCATTCAAAGTATAGAGACATCAGCACAGGCTCTATATGTTTCCTGAGGTCCACAGCCATCAGCATAAGTGCCGTTTTCACACTTTCCCCAACTGTTGCCCGCAGTGTATGTCCATTGAAAGACACATCTATTGCAGGTCAAGCCTTCAGGTAGGGCTAGTCTTGCAGTAAAATTACCAGGTTTAGGATTATTGACCATAAATTGAGTCTTAGAGCTTGAGTTTAATACTCTGAGTTGATTCTTATCAAGGCATTCCTGTGTTACTTCAACTTTATTGTCCTTAGCAGGGCACATTTTAAAAACAAAATAACCAAGGTGATTGGCGGTAATTTGGACGACAGCACTGATAGCCTGTCCTGGTTTATATTTTCGAACAATTACCAGATCTTTAGCATATTTTCCATTAGGCACTTCATTTTCCCTTGGTCCATTATAGGGGTCACCACAAATACCACATTTGCCACCATTTTGGTTCCATTGCACCTTGCATAAATTAAAACAAAAATAAATTAAACTAAGATAACCAAGGTGAATTCACATACATCTTTACCGCCACAGAAAAGTTGGTTATCGTCATAATTGACAGTAGTATTAAAACCATACCTCCAAGCAGTTGATCTAGATGGTGGATCAATTAATCTACCATGACCATTTGCTAATTCATGTAAATTGAACAAGATAACTGCAACTAATATTAAAAGTTTTGAGTCCATCTTTTTTCTCGAATTAAAGTTAATCTCAAATGAAACTTAAAAACAGGCCTTATCTCATTGCCAAGTTCATTTTATAGAGAAATATGAGATCATTGTGTGCTCCATAACATATGTCGCAAACTTTGACCAGGATTCAAAAATCAATGTAAACAATAGATTAGACATTTTTCTAGGATTTTTGTAAAACATATCTAAAACTAATTTTACATTGAGAGGTAAGCATGCTCGTTTCTGATCATTGACTACCTTACTCATACTGTATGAGTCATATAAATAAGATGAGCTTTTTTAAATATCTACAAAAATAACAAGGTAAGATTTTTGTGGAAATTCATTTCAAACAAAGTTTAAGACTTAAAATATTTAATCTAAAAATAGAAGAAAAATATTGCTTGCTTATTTTGAAAAGTTAATGGCAAACTCGTGAGTATTTTACCATGATTCAAAACTGAAATTTATGGAGAACTGAGAACTTTATTAAATTTTGTCATTTTCTAAGTTTGTTATTCAAAAGAGAATTCGAAGAAAACCCTCTCAAAACAATACATAATATAATAACAATTTAACTCTAATATCAACGAATTATCTCATTATTTGTGAAAAATATCTGAAGATATTGTAATTAAAAACACATCCTTTTATCGTTAATTCATAGTTTTTTCAATTTATTACAAAGAATTCCATTACTTAATACAAGTTTTGATAAATAAAAAATTATCTTTTAATGAAAATTTTTAATAAGACTTAAAATACTTTAATATTTTAAATAAAAAGTTAAACATTAAATGCAAATAAAAATCTATTTATTTTGATTTGTTTATAACCTGTAATACTTAAGTTATTGCCATCACTGGTATGACATCAGTTTTCTCAAAGAAAGCATTTATTTTGTTGTCTATAAAAATTGATTTAATTATTATTAAAACTAATTTGTCATTAAATCCAATTGAAATATGGATATAATGCGACCAAAATTGCAAAGAATTGGAAATATGTGTTTCCGAAGATTGGATTTACCAAATGATGGTATTATTGATGTCTTAAAAGACTTAGACTTAGAGAAGACATACGAGGAATGGAGTGAAGAAGAAGAAAAAGTAGAGTTCAAAGAGTGGACGACTATAGAAACCAAATCTAAACTCTTATCAATTGATTCTTTGGAAGAATGGGATGACATTCAAGACATAAGCGGTGGTAAAGGAAAGCGTTTTAGGGCTGAAGTGGATATCGTTAATGATTTCCATCGATTTATTATCGGATCAAAAGGTCAACAAAAGGAGGAAATTGAACTCCAGAGCTATTGTAAGATTAAAGTTCCCCAAAGAGAAGACAAGTCCAGTCCTGTTGTCATCACTGGAGACAATGTCGAGAACATTAGATATGCCATCACTAAGATTAAAGACATCGCTAAAAGAAACCGATATAAGTGTGAATTCACTCATTTTGTGTCCATTCCTTTCAATGAGAGCTCTATTTGGGATCGATTTGTAACTTTTAAATCAAAGATATTAAATGAGAGTCAACTAAACAAAGGAATCGATAAGTCTTTGTTTCAAACGCCTAATAATTTACACATAACTATAGCTCCACTTCTTTTAATGGATCAAAAAGAGAAGGATTTGTCCTCAAAGATATTAGAAGAATGTCATCAAGACTTCATTAAACCATTACTTGATGGACAAACTCTTAAAATAAGACTCGAAGGCATTGATTATATGAATGACGATCCGACACAAGTCAATGTCATATTCGCCAAAGTTTACGATATGTCCGATAAGAAGTGTCTCCAATCAATCGGTGATTATATTTGGCAAAAGTATGAAGAAAGTGGACTCTTAAAGGACAACAGATTCAATCAATTGTCGAGAGTTGACGGCGAGCCTATTGTCAAACTTCACGTCACTCTTATGAACACCGCTTTCCTTAATAAAGGAAGAGATGACAACCAAAGAGAACGCAATCGCAAAGAAATACATTTTGACGGCTCACACATTCTTCAGAAGTTTAAGAACTATTATTTCGGTCAAATCGATGTCCACTCCATTGAAATATCAATTCGTCACTCATTTAGTGGAACCGATGGGTATTACTCTCATTCATCTAAAATTGATCTCTAATTATAAATTTTGTTTCAATTAATTCTGAAATGAAATTTAATGAAAATATATTTAATTAACTTTTAATTTGTTTTTTAAGTGAACACAAATATTATTCTCTCTTTAATTCTAATTTCTATTCTCTTTATTTTTATTAATTAAAACAAATTTAGTTTTTTTTATGTTAAACACAATTTACATTAGATTTTAGTCTTCCCTTTTGGAAAAGTATTGAGAATTTTATATCAATTTTTAATTTTATTTTAATTATAATTAAAATGAGTTTAAAATTAAATAATTTAAAGTGACGAAAGTCAGCACAAAAGTTACCAAGATTATTTGGCAAAAGAGTAATAATTACAAAATTATTTCAAATATAATACATTTCTAACTCAATAGATGTCAGTTAATACAGTATTTTAATGTAAACATTGATTTCATTGAAACTTTAATCTAATTTTCTGATAATATTTTAATCAAATTATAATTTATTTAGAGTTTAATTATCAAATAATAAATTAATCTTGATTGTTTATGTTTTTGGAATTATTTCTTATGAATCCAAGTTTACTATTGTGTAAGTAATCAAAGATTAAATACATTAATAACTCTTAGATTTTGGTTTGAAATTCAAATCCAATGAAATTAAACTTAAATATAATAAAAGTGAAGACAAGAGAAGAATAAAAGAAATGAATATAAAAGAGAAGTAATAAAACTTTAATTTCATCCCTAAGTCTTCACTCATAGCGTGTGATCTCAAAGATGTCTAAAATAAATGATTAGTACTTTTGTTCTGAAGTTAAGGTAATTCAGAAGAAAAAATCAAAAGTAGTTTTTATAATACGATTGAATTCATCTGTTTTTAGAGCACAGCATAAGAGCACAGCCTTAAAGATATTAAGATATAAAGATTAATGAGTTTTATAATCTGTTCTCAGCCTTAAGTGTTTCCAATTTTATTAAAAGACCAGATTTGGTAGAATACTATTGAATAGTTAGTAGAGGACAGGACAGGACAGGACTAGTCCTCAAACAAAACCTCTTATTTTTTATTATTATTAAAGTGTTGTTAAGTTTTTGAATTAAAAAAATATAATTAAAAGTAAATTACTTTTCATAGAAAGATATAAGAGGTGTGCGCTCTCCGAGAAGTAACGGGTTTTTATTCTGTGCACTTATTTTTCTTCTTTAGCTTATTTTGGACCTCAAACTGAGCGATGAATTTTTGATTAGAAAATATTTAGCAATATTTTCGTTAAATACCTTTATTTGTTTTGCAAGGTATCTTAATGAGCTAGCTCATTATTTCATTATATTTGTGAGACATTTTATTGCTTTTTATTTATCTTAAATATTTATTGAGTAATTGAGCAAGCTAATAGCAATTAACATCTATAATTAACTATTTATATTTAATGAGATAGCTAATTTAGATGACCACCTTGCTCATCTCTATTTAATGGTTGAATATATACTCTAAGGGCGAGAATTTTTCAAACGTTGCAAAACATTCCTCGGTTACACTCTTTCTTATCATTAATAGAAAAATATATTCTTTTGAAGAAAATTAAAAAATAAATTCCTTTGAAATTTCGACATCTCTTTAGGAAATAAATAAAAAATGTAATCTTGCAATAATTTTTATCAATAATTTTGTTTCTTTTTTCTTCATTTCTTTTGAAGAGAATTATATAACTGGGAATAACAGAATTGAACTTGGCAAGATAATTGTCTGGCTATGTTTTTCTTAACAAATTTATCAATGGAGCAAGTTGCAATTTATGGCCACAGAATAACTGATAAGAAAAGGTAATGGATTTTTTCCAGTTTATTAAAATTTATAATTATGCTAGATAAGTTCATTTCAAGTGTTATTGACTTGTGATACTCAAGGATGATACCTAGGTAATTACCGGTCAATTATATTACTGTCTCTTATCGTACGCCTTTTCCCTGGTTTTCCACTTTTGGTTAAAGCACTGATGACAGGCCTTTACCTCAAAAAGTGCTTTAATAAGTTTTAAATATTTGAGAGTATAGTAATTGTAGCAAAAGTCTCACGCAATTAGTGTTGACTCAAATGTGAAAAATGAAAGCAAACCATAAATTTGAGACTTTATTTCTCGACTTAATGTCAACAATTAATCACTTGATTTGATTTAATAGAGTATAGACTTAACTCTTAATTGAGATACAATTAATTAATTGTTTACTTTTCTCATAAGAAAAAACTTTGTTTTTAATCTTGCAATTAATTTAACGATAAATAAGTTTATTGGAAATTCTTATCACTTATTCGTTGAGAAATTACTCGAAAATTAATGAAATACTCGAAGAAAGCATTCGATTAGAAGTAAATCAATTAAATGTTGTTTTTATTAATGATTTTCGAAATCAAATTAATAGAAGAAAAAATCTTATCGTTGAAACTTTCCTCTGTGTCAAAAGGTAATCAATACTTCCTAGTTTATTGGTATTTAAAGCAAGGTGTTTATTTTTATTTTACTTGTTAAATAAAATTCTAGAAATTTCTTAACTGATTAAAACTAGATAATTATCCTTGGTTATATGTTTATTTTTAATTTTAATTAATTGATTTGGAATCGTGTCATAATTTCTGTGAAATAATAGAGCTAGATTACTTTTTATACATAGTTGGAATTTCTATTAAATTAGTTAAGAAATTCATTAAAAAAGAGTGAAATAATTGATTGAAAAAAGGCCTTCATTTAAGTCTGAGTTTAATACAAAACAAAATGTATGATATCTTAAAACATAAAATTGTCGCTAAGAATGTAATTGGCATTCATTTTGTCCAATGATATACAATTTTATATACTCTTAGAAGTATTATAACTTATTCTAAGCCTAAAAATTAATACCAATTTGTCCTTGATATTATTCCAATTCCTTGAAGTTTACGAACAAAAATAGGTTAATATTCTAAATACTGACTCAATGTTTAGATAATTCAAAGATAATATTTGACTTAAAGACAAATTCCCTGTCATTTATAAATTCATTTCAATATAAAATTGAATATTAAAAAAGTTTCTTGTTTATTTTTTGCATAAACAATTTTCTCAAAGTTTTAATATTAACTTTTTATACATGTTCTAGAACAATTTACTTATTAAGTTAATGGCCTTCTATTTCATCCAATTTTGTGCAAATTATGGATGAATTGTAAATATAATGGAAACAAATATCCTGAGCAAACATATTTCAATGAATTTGCAAGAGTATAATTTTATCCGCCCTATGATTAAGACTTTATTTAATAACAAAAAATGATTCATAAAATATATGAATCATTCATTGATTGGTATATTAAATGTGTTCTCCGTTTGAGTTATTTTCTTCGAAATATAACTGAAATCCTGTTATGAAAACTATTTTTTATGATTTTATTCAAAGACATTATGTTTTGGTCGATAAGGAAAACGAAGAAAATATATATTAATTTTTTTGAGCTCTTATTTGAAAGAATTATTTTATCATTTGAGTGCAAATGTGTTTAACACTTTTTCTCAATTCAATTATCAATTCAACCATTTTTTCTTCTTTTTGACTGAATTCGAGGAAAATTGAAACTATTTTTTGAAATAACATTTTGTTAACGAGTGTTGAAATGTAGGCGAAAACTATTTATTCTTAACCTAAGGTAGCAAGCTATTTTGCCTACATCATACTCTAATTTGAATTTCCAAGTTTATTTCCAATTTTCAAGCTTATTATCAGTCTTGATTTTTTCCATTATAAAATGCTAGCAGGCTAAATTTTAAAAATTTAATTTGTGTAAAATTTCTAGATCAATTTTGTGCTTCAGGTATATTTTATAAGATTAAATTTCGTTTATAATTTAATATTCAATAGTTTGCCAATTATTGCTAGTTTATTTTCAATTATTTTCAATTTATTTTCAATTATTTATGGCATTTTATCTAGTTCAATTTGCAATAGCTTGGTGATTTTATGGTTTTTTCTTTGAATTTATTTGCATAGAATTCCAATATTTCTTCAAACAAATGAAAAATATTTTATTTTTAAGGAATTGATATCAGATTTCAGTCAAAAAAATAGGAAATGATTTTAAAAATTAAAAATCGATTTGTTTTATGAAAAGTTATGAAACATTTTTCAAAAAAAAAGTATTGAAATCAAAGTTTATTCACGAAATCAACAAATAATTCGATTAAATTCAAAGCGAAAACATTTAGTCATTAATCAAATGTCTATTGAATGGATTTTTTGTTTTTCGAGGAGTCGTTATTTGAAGCAAATCTTGTTTAGAGCCGTTCCTCTTAAAAGCCATATTTGGAGAACAGAATAATTATTTGTTTATCGTATTTATGATACCAGATATGGATTAGACTTTGAAGTGATCTTGCAAAATATAGTGATGGGTAGGCGTCAGAAGAATCACTTCCATAATTACTGATTAGAAGGAAAGCCTTTAATTTTAATCGAAAAACATTTTTTTCATTCATAATATTTAAATTAGAATTCAAAAATGGCCAAGATCATTAATTTGAAATAATTATAACCTATATAATTAATTGACTTTTCGTGTGTGCAAAAGATTAAAGGAAACGATTTTTTGTATAAATTATTCCATTAAAAAATGAAATATCATATCAATAAGCCATCTTGCTCACTTTAAAATGATTTTTTCTCATTACTCCTTTTAGTTGATTCTAATCTAATTTATTTCAATTTATTTTAATTTTTAAAAAAATTGTTTTGAGTGACGACTAAATTAATAAACTCTTATATTACTAATGATTTAATCCATTTAAGTTTAATTGAGTTTAAACTGTATTTTCAATTTATTCCACTCATTTCCGACACTTTTAGTTAATTATGTGTGCAAGCTTAGTTTTAAACTATCAACTTTTCTTCTTTAATTAGTTAAATCAATTTCCTTATATTATATGAATTCCTAAAATTTATAATTAACTCTATTTATATTTACTAAATAGAATTAGCATGTTTACTTTCAATTAAGAGTGAATTAGCTATTTTTGCTTAAATAGCAAGGACATTTTTATAGTTTATTTGATTAACATCTGAAATATTCAATTATGTTTTGCTATGAAAAGGAAAAAAATTAGTGAATTCTTATCAAATATATGACAAATATTTAATAACAAATAAATTCAATTAACGGACGGCAGAGAATGAAAGACCACTGAAAAGATGAATAACTATCCCATGAATAATATGGTAAAAGCAATAGAGTTATAGAGATAATGAATTTTTCACAATTAGGTATGAATTGTGCGAAAAATTGACAATAGTTTTGGTGTTTGTGTGGATTTGCATTTCAAAAGAGGGATTGTATGCCATTGAGAGGAAGTGTCTCTCATTTGTGTGTAAATCAAATATGTTTTCAGACAATAAGTCAAACATTTCTGAATAAAACTTTTGTTTTGTTTTTCATTTCATTTATAATCAATTTATGTGAAACTCTGGTCAAAGGCATAACTCTTGCATTACTCATAACTTTTAATGAACAGAATGTCTACCATATGTGACAAGTTTATTGGCATTTTAGATGTTACTAGATTATATTTATCGAATATTTATCAATTATAATCTAGGTTATCCAAATGGAAATCTAAAACTTAATAGATAAACTTTAAGCCATTTTCACTTAATAGTTGAAAATAGCTTTTAAAAGATATTTCTTTTTATTGACTCATGTTTTCCATTTACTTAAAACATGCTTGATAATCTATAGTATGACCTTGCATAATCGTGATTTTAATAGGAAAATGTAAATATGATGTGAAACTATTCGTGAAAATTCTGTTTATAACAAAAAGTATCTAAAACTGAGTAAATATATAATACTATTAAATACTTATTTCATATTCAAATTGAGTTCTATTGAGTTACTGAAAAGTGTTTTTTCTGTTAAAAAATTTATTTATAATTGATTTAAATTAGCATAAATTATACCAGGATCAAATAGACATTGTGATAGTTGAAAGGAATTCAATTTCAAATAAGTTTGAGCTAACATTTCATCCGATGAATCTTTAAATGAGTTTTATTTCGTGATTTAAAATATTTAACATTTGGTAAGACTTCTAATCAATAATTCTATTAAGTTTTGCGTTTATTTTCAACTCTTTTTATAAATTCTGATTAAATATTTTTGTTTAATATCTATCGGGGAATAGACATTAGGCACGTAATGGGAGTATTCCACTAAACTTTTCAACAAAAACTATTTTTTTTAAACTTTTAATTGGATTTTGCTTGAACATATTTCAACAAAAGCTCAACTTTAACTTGATACTTTATTTCAAAGTTATGAACTGTAAATTAATAATTTCGTTGAGATTCTTGACTGACATAAAAATTAATCTTATATACTCTTGGTCACAACCAAGCACTAAAAGTATTACTAATTCAGAAGGCTTTTTATATTTTTATTCTAGTAAGCTTTTTAATTAATGCTTTGTTTATCTTTGTTTAGAAAGTTTAGCAAGGATATTTATGTATATATTAAACTATAAATTTATAATTCTTTCCAAAAATACAAACAGAAAACAAACAAATTAAACTTATTTTTGTCCTAGTTAATTCTAAAAATAGTATCCAATAAAATAATTTTTTGGAGGAAATGATATTTAATAATTAGAATTACTTAAGAGATAAGAACGGGTCCGTACTCTATGACTGAGCGATTTGGGGCTAAACATAGAGATTGCAAATCAATTGAGACATTTCATAGTAAAAAGCCTTGAATTGAGCCCAAGAGAAGAGTTTTGAGAATCAATTTTTCAGTGGAGAGAACATCAAAACTAGTTTTTCAGAGGATTTTAGTCGTAAAACATTTATAAATCACAAGAATTGAAAACTTATTACTTTATTACTCAAAAAGAGTGAATCGATTTATTTTGAGCTCAATTTTTAACATCAAATTAGGATTTCTTTCCCTCATTTATAGTACAAAATATTCAGTTTTTTAATCTTCAAAATTCATTCGAAGCGTGAAATGTATTCCTAGAACTCAGACTAAACTATCATTTCTTGTCTTTTCTTTTATTTTAAATTTTTTTTAATATCAGAGAAAAATGAGTTTAAAATAAAAACATTTCTTCCTATCGTTTAATGACATCTGATATGAGTTTTTAGGTTTATTAGAAGAAATACGTTTTTCTTAAGACATTCCTCTCCGAAGACTTTCTTTCATTAAAGTTAGGCTTAGAATAAAAGTTAGTTTTTTGTCGTTATTTTATTCCTATGAGGTGAGCAAGGTCACTTTCTTAATTTCTGAGTTTAGTTACTATGGTTCAATTTAATAGCTTCATAGCCACTTTTTGCTTGATAATATCTAAAACTATATGTAAATAAAAGTATTGCCAAACAAATAAACTTTGAAATTGAACTTGCTCATTAAGGAATTGTTTTCAAATAAAAAGTTTATAAAATTTAAGGAATATTCGTCGTCAATACGCAAACGCAAAGTCAAAGTGCTGTGAGAAAAGTAAAGCTTTTGTCATTTGTCAACGAAGAAATTTTGGATGCCATCATTTTTTTGATATTCATTCTAACAAATAGTACGTATATTATTCGATATTAAAACATTAAATTTAATCATTTATTTAAATACAATATGGAGTCCAAAATCTCTACGTTAACAAATTACAAAAGCCTTATATATCAGTGCCGAGGGCTCAGTCATACTACCAGTGCTCTCAAACAACATATAATATAAACTAGAGATCAAAATTTTCAACCCCATAGACTCTAAGAGTTTTCCAAAACATTTTGTAAGGCTCGGGCAGAGTCTAAATCTTTAAAATAAGGTTCGGGAAGGGTTTCATTTTTAAAGAATTATGCCTTTATAAACCTTAATATTTAATTAATGAATATTATTAATATATATTTTTAAATTCATTGACTTACATTTAAGGATCGTTTTTCATGTTTTATGTTTTAAATATTAATAAATTTCTATTAATTACTCAATTTTTTCTATTTCAAATTGCAATTAAAAATTAATCGAAAATATTTGTATTAATACTATTATTAAGGGTATAAAGGGCATGCATTTCAATGATAAGGGTTTTGTGAATTCAAGTAAGGGTCGAGAAAGGATTTTTTTGTAATTCTCTAAGTGTTCGGAAAGGGTAGGGTTTAGAAGAATTGGAAAAGTTCGACCTCTAGTATGAACCACTGGTTTGAGTTTTCAGCACTTCTTTTCATAAATGTATTGAAGTTTTAAAGCAATACTTGAGAAGTGGTGTAGTTTTGCAATAGTTTTAAAGTTGTTGGCACTGGCACTGATCGAACAGTCATAAACAGATAGTCTCTGTGATTGAGTAACTCGTATTTGCAACGAAATTTGTGAGAAAATTGACTTCGAGTCAACAAATTAGAGGATAACTAATGTATTGATATAATATATTCAATAAATAAGAATATATAAAATTAGACTTATTTTCAAAGAAAATACAATTTTTTTTATAAAAAGTATTTATGTTTTTGTGTGAAAATGTTTTTTCAGTTTTAATAATTTTAAGTTAAGATAAAATTTTTTGTTGTTGAATATTTTATGAAAAGTTTATGATAACAACATTTTTTGTGAGTTTAAATACAAAACGAAAAATAGTTTTCTTTTTCGATATAAAAATTGCCGGAAAAAAACTTTTGTCGACTTTTGACTCATTTTTTTCACCAATTGTATTGGTTTTGATGTTCGGCTTAAACATTGAAACGTTTACTGACTTTCATTGAATTTCACTGTTTGCCAGATCTTGTCTTGAATCTCATCATCGAAATCAGTCTTCAATTTTCTTACAGTCAAAGAAATCATTAGTTTACTTCTCTTTCCATACAGTCATGGCATTTTTAGTCTCGGGTGACTTTAGCCTGATTTTCCTTTAATATTTAAGAGAATCAAATTATTTTTAAACCTAAACTATGGTTTTGTCCTAATTTTAATAAATTTAATAAAATTTTAAATTACCTAGCTTATTTAATGAATAATTCATCATTTTATTAAATTTAGTTTTGAGTGAAAGTTTTCAAATTTTATTTATACTTTCAAAAATTTTTATAAACAAGGTAAAAATTGAACCGACAGGTGTATTTTTGTTTTTCAAAATAATTAGTACTATGGAAAATATGAGCATGTAAATTTCAAAATTTTAAAAATTCGAATTGATCATGTTTAAAAGTTTCCCAACCAATTTTCATGAAATAAGATGAATTTCGTGCAGAAAAAAATTCTTTATTTATATATCATTTTTCATTAAAATGACTCATCTGTATCAAGAATTATAGGCTATAAAGCATAGATGGCTAAAGGAGCCGACCTCAGGGAGGTATCAGATGGGGTATTTTGCCTCGGCTCAGGGGGGTATTAGGGGGAATTTTTTAGGGACCAAAAATTGCCTAAAAACAAATAAAACGTCAATTTTTAGCCTTTTTCTGTAGAATATGACTACTTTTAGTCTTATTTTAACGTATTTCATCAAAATTATTGCTATAAACTAAGAATTTTCTACAAAAAAGGCAATTTTGTAAAATTTTCAAAAATTTAAGAACACCAAAATTTCGCTTGTAACCTCGATTTTTTAGGTTTTTATGATTTTTTACTAAGTTTTAGGTTATTTTTCTTAAAAATTACAGTATTTTACAAATTTTCTCTAATTTTTTTTAATTTTTCCGAAAATTAGGCCTATTTTTTCCCTTTTCTAGAGGGGGGTCCCTAACTTTTCGTCTCAGGGG
>JAQFZM010000755.1:0-25668 GCA_034695785.1 Galumna obvia | reverse complement strand
ATTAAATAAATGACATTTTATTTGTTTTTTTCTATTTTATGAAAATAATATTCGTTTAATAAACAAAATATTTACGGAAAACATTAGTATTTGTCAATAAATTATATTTTATATTCATTAATAATAGAGTATTTAAATATAAAATATTATTTCAATTATTAGGTTTTTTACTGGGTGTTTTAAATTGAATTTACAAAATAAGATGCCAATTTTGATTAAAGTACTTTAATTTAATTGATCACGTTCATTTTTATTAGTAACAGAATCCCGATCACTTACAATTTAATCCGAGTCTAAATCATAGGGAGAATAGAAATAAAAATTTATTTCTTTAATTCGTTTGCAATTTTTCAATTGACTCTTCATTTCACGTTTTGTTGATTTATTGGTTACCGAAAATTTAACTCTTTGTAAGTCTGAGAGACGGCTCAAAATGTCGGACATATTTTCACTGAAATCTTTGATTATAATTCCTTCTAATATTAATGATTGCAATTTAGGGAAAAACATTAATAAAAATTTAAACACATATTTCTCTTCAGTAATTTTATTAAAAGAAATCCTTCAATGAGACAACTTTGGAATGCATTCATTTGTGTCGAACAAATCAAAGGATTTCATAATTTCTTCAAATTTGGTTTTTCCGTTAATAATGATTTTTATTTTTAAACGTTTTAATCTTTTAATTCTCATCAGAGATGACAACAGATTTAGAAAATCATTATTTCTATCGGTTATGTAATACATAATAGAAAGTCTTCTCAATAGATATAAATTGTATGCAATTTCTGTCATAATATTATTCTTTTTAAAAGGAGTTTCAAAGATTTCAAAATCAATTAAATTATTTAGTTTTGAGAGTGAAGTAGAGAATTGATTATTACTAATATATAAACTATTGATAAATAAATGTTTTAAAGTATTTCTGTTGTCTTCAATCAATATTTCAAAGTCTTTATTCATATTTGTGTCATAAAAATTTTAATATTTAATCGTTTCAAACGTCTGAAGTGAACATTAGTTAAGTCAGGAATATAAGTGATGACTAATTCCTTGATATTTAGGATTTGATTCACAACTGTTTTATTGAAAATTAATATATTTATTATTATGTATTCATTTAATTAATAATTAGTTAAAAAATTAAATTATTAAAACTCACGAAATGGCTGTCGAGGAATGTGATCTCCAAACGGAATTTTGAGTAAAATGAGTGATGAGCCATAATAACGAATCACCTTGTTAACTAATCTTTTATCTAATATTCGACCATTATATCCAAAACGTTTCAATTTATTCCCATTTTTATTAATAGAGTCGATAAACATATGATTTATTCCTATATTATCGTTAAAACCGCTTAAATAGATTTCATTCAAATTTGGAAACTTTTTAATAAACGTTTCAATCGATTCATAACTCAATTGTTTGTAAATTTGAATCAATGAATGATTTTTAGTTAAACATATAATTCTATTAAACAAATATTTTTTAATTGATTTCATTTTATGAATTTGATATCTGATTTCCAGTGAATAGTGTTTCTGGGAGAGAGTCCTCCGGAACTGTTGTGACACACATTCGAGTCTGAGTTTGTCTTCGAGTGACAAATACTGGAGAATCACTTCAGACAAGTCGTCACAAATCCTCTCTAAATAAGAGTCACGGCTTTTCTCTCCAAACAAAAATTTACTAATATAATTACCCATTTATTACCCTTTTAAACAAAAGTAAAAATAAATTATATATTAATCATATATTAAGTCAATTAATTAATAGTTTAATTAAATAAATGAATAAAAGTTTTGAATTTTGTTTTGAAAATAAAATTTTGTATTAAATAAATAAAAATATAAGAAAAAATCGAATTAAATAAAATTAAGGAAACTTTAATTACTTTAAGTAGTTGTCGACTGAGTTATTGACACAAACCTTTAATAAATTGGTTATAAACAAATTTAAATGTTATTAATCATTAAAAATATTATTTAAATGTCCGAAAACAAAACAAAATGTCTTTTGAAGTAAAATTTTTGACTCATTTTTATTGAAATCTTTACATAAATAATGTTTTAATTGTTTGAAAAATATTAAAATTAAAATAATTCTTAAATGTTTAAAAACTCTATAATATTAAAATAATTCTTTTAATTTTAAACATAGTTTAATTAAATGACAAAATAATAACAACTAATATCGATGTCATCAAATTTAAAGTTTTATACCTCTTTAAAATGTGTTGAAATGTTTATATACATGTATTGTAATCGCTTCCAAATTATTTTATGAAATAAATTCTTTTAAAAAACAAATTTTTTACGAAAACATAAGTATTTGTTAATTAATTATATTTTATAGGAAATAAGAAAAAATTAGTTTAACATAAAATATTATTAATTATATGAAAATAAAATTATTCATATAATGAACGATAAGTCTAATAAAATTAAATTTAAAAAAATTTTTTTTACAGCAACATAATTTTGATTTAAAGGTTAATAACTTTATTTATTGAAAATTTTATGAATTAATACTTGCAATCGGGTAAATTGTACTTTTTCACTACATTTACGTAGTAAATTGTAGTATATGTAATCGTTTTGCATTTTTAATAAATTTGAAAGCAAATGTTAGGTTATGATAAACTTCTCTCTTGATCAATCTTTTTGATAAGAATGGGGAATTTTCGTCTTTTTGATAGAAAAGAAGAAGAGTGCGTAGGTGGTTGTAACCTCATCATGAGACTTAACTTTTGTTAGTAACGGGGAAATTTCGTTTTTTGTTAGAAAAAGAAACCAGTGGTAGGCTTTGCTCTCATTGCCAATCACTCACATAACAAATTACAAAGTACTAGAAACAAGAAAACCTTTACTTGTTTAGGAATCTTTTTAAAATGATTGAATGTATTTTTAGCTTGACTAAATTAAATTGATATTATATTATATTTATAGAAGCTCGTAAATGTAGTGATTATTGGCTTTGCCTCAAACCTTGTTTTATTACTTTATTTGTTCATTCTCAAATACTTTTACCAAGTTCATTTTAAAAATAGACCCTTTAATAATTATAAATGTATTGAATGAATCACAATTACTATACGTTGTATCATGGTCAAAACTCTATTATTAAACAAAGTAGTGGCCGATGACTATCAATAATGTTTTTAAAAGGGTTAACAAATTAATCGAATAAACTTTAATAGGTTCTATTATTTTCATCATCTTTTCTGGAAATACTTTTTACTAGCTTCTATTTTCAAGCGCAAATTTTAAATAGTCCTATCCCAAAATAAAAGATAAAAGGTACTTTTTTATGTACCATTATTCGTCTGCAAGTTAGTATATAACAAGTTAATAAGTGAATAACAAGGTTAAAACATGCTAATACTTTCAATAAATAATTTTCATAAATTCATTTTATTATTGAAATCTTTGAAATCTATTTTACAAATAATTTTGAAACAAATGTTAATCATTGAAACAACGCTACCAATTGTGTGATTCACAAATATCTGTTTCAAATTAATCATCAAGATTATTTATAATCTATTTGATTTTAAAAAAGATTATTTTTAAAAAAGAAGTTCACAAATGATCAATAATGCAAACGTATTTGTTATCAAGCTAGTATTAATGAGGCTTCATAAAGATCTACAATGTAGATTCTACATAATATTTTGCCTATTCTTGATTATAATATTTAGCTAGATCATATTGAAGAGTTCATATTCTTTTTATATTACATTAAATAAAATAAATTTACGAATTATTATTAGAAAAATTTGTTAAATTTTATATGAATTTTAGATTAATATAAAACTTAAGTTTATCTCATTTTTTTAATTAATATTCAATAAATTTTAGGTATTTTTATATTTTAAAAAATTAATTCTAATAATCAGTAATAATAAATTTCTTAAAACAGTAAAGCACCTTAAAAATAAGCAAGGTGATAAACTAATCACTTTAAGGAAAGAATTACTTTATATAAATTAATTTCAGTGATTTAATAATAAAACGTTAATTTAATGAATAAGTTTTAAATTTATTCAATTAATTTGATTTGATTTGAACTTAAATATTAATTAACAAAAAAATAATTAAAAGAAAGTAAACCTTCTTTTGGAAATTCCCTTTAAAGTGGAAATTATGTAAATTTGTTTAAAATTACATAGAATTTAAACTTCTTAACCAATAACCGGATCTCTACTCTTCTCTACACTTTAAAAGTTGTCAAATAAGTAAAAATGTTTGAAACTAATTCATTGTTTTCCGACTGAAATCTCCATTAAATGTCAAATTTTAAATCATTTCAATAATTTGTAAATTAAAACAATTTCCAAATAAAAACATTTTTAGGTTAAAATCGGATGAATTGTCGCCACTTTTCTATTGTTTAGTTAAATATGAATCACATTTTGTTTTGGTTTTTGTTTCGAATTAATTTGAATTCAAATGCGATATAAAAAGTGAATTCAAAAAAATTGTTATAATATGAGAGACATTACTTTTTGGGTAAACTAACTAAAACGAGAACTGATGTATAAAAATGCCACAATTCGTGCGAATTTCGATTTGATTCTTGTAATTCTTCAGACAATTGTAACTGTTCTTCCCGTGTAATGGATGGCCAGTAATTATGGCCAAATTCCCCTTGACCAAACACACCAACCAGTTTTATATCAGGAAATACTTTGCGAAAGATAGTGGACTCAGTATTAGAAGTGGGATAGCCTTCAGTATAGACACCTCTTCCGGTGCACATAAACATAAATCCAATCGTTTCGTATGTTTTCAAATAGGGATTAAAACCAAGACTTTGTTTGAATTGACGAAACTTGCGTTCAGTGCTGTCCGGTGTTATCGTATTGAAGAGTAGACTACAAGAGAAGACGTTTTGACCACTGATTGCAATTCCATAGAAATCGCGACTCTTTTTACGACTCGAACTCAAATTCGATGAAAAGTAATTAATTTCATCGATTATAATACCGCCGATCGCTATCTTATTGTCGTATTTGACTTTCAATTGGTTTATGGTTTGAAATTCCTTGAATTGATGTGTTTTTCCGGCACAAGTAGTCGACAAAACGAGTAAACATTTTAAATCATTTCTTGATTTAAGTTTTTCCAAAACAATTAGATTTCGTTCTTCGATGACATCGATTTCAACGTTTGGATATTTGGGGAAAATTAGTGCTGAAATTCCGGCACAATTGCCGACGTGTGCCTGAGTTTCAATTGGCTCAACTAATGAGTGATTGGGTGGCGAAACACCACTACTACTACTGTTACCACTATTTCCAATAATAGGCGTCGTTTGAGCGCCTGATCTTATAAAAGATCCAATGAGTCCGGCAGAAGAGATCCCATTTAAAAATCTTGTTTTGGGCGTCAAATGATGTCTGAATGTATTGAATTGCATCAAATGATCCGGTCTTTTGGAATGCGGACAAAAATTACCGAAGAAAGTAATGACGAGATCCGGTCTTATATCGATTTCTTTCGTTAATTTATCCAAAAGTTTGGTCTCCAACTGTTCAAAACAATCGCTAACAAAAGGCACGGATTTAGAGTCAGATAAATGTATTTCTCGGTTCCGATTATTCAAAGACTTTTGATGTTGTCTTCCGATTCGGTATAACTCGAAGTAATGCTCGACTTTAATCCTATTTTGGATGAGTTTTCGCGAAACTCTGTACCACAAATTGTTTACTGAAATACAGCTTTTGGTTAAGTCTTTGAGTGTTAGCGAAGATAAGATCTTTGAGACAATCAATTCATTTGTAAATATCTGTTCACTTAAGTCAGACCTTAATTTCAAAATATAATAAAATTAAAATTAAATAATAAATAAATGCTTACATTTTGTACTTCAATTCAATTCTAATGAATTTTTTTTACGAAATAATTCATTAAAAATTGATCGCAAAATAACTATAAACTATAAAGTGATGACATCTGACGCATACAATCTTTTTCGTTATCTAATAATGAATTTTTATTTTATTTAATATTTAATTTAAACTCTAATTTAATTGATTTAATCGATAATTAAAGCGTTAAATCAATTAATATATTTTATGTCACAAATCTTTGATAAATATTTTTGTGGTTTATTTTCAATTTATTTTAATTCAAAAAATTTCTAAAAATGTTAGGGGATGTGATCTTGCTAATTTAATTATAGAATAATATTAAAGAATAGAAGATTTGTTCACTTTATTTGTATTTCGCACTCATTTTTATAATTATGAATATAATTTATTTTTGTGAAGTAATTTCTTCGATGAGATCCAATTGTTGGGCCTCTTCTCGTTTAAGTGAATCCAATTGTACTCTTAGTCTGTGAAGATATTAAATAAATTTATTAAAATTAGAATAATTGTAACCATTTGTTAAAACCTCTCCAAATGCTGTTTCTTTTCTTTAATCAAAGTATTTAACTGTTGTTTATCAGAATTTTGTCTCTTTTCAACTAATTTTAATAAATTTCTGGAACCGACCGCCTGTTCCGCGTTTAGACAAATATTTCAAAAGAAAATTTTGTAAATAAGTTAATCATATAAAAGATGAAATGATTATTAAGAAAAGACTTACTTTTATTTTTTCCTTTTCCACAGAATTCGCTAATTTTTCGATTATAGAAACAAAATTATCGACAATTTTTTGGAAGTGTTGAGCCTCTGATCAATAAATTATTTTTAAGAAACAAAAAATTTTATAAATTTAAAAATTATTTACTTTCATTGAATTCATAGCACTCTGTCCTCAATTGACTCGTTTTTTCAGACAACTGGGGGTCTATTATTCGGATTTTATTGTTGTCGTCAATGAAGAGTCCGGACGACAATAAATTGCTTTCACTCATATTTTATTTAAGTTCATTCAATAACTTTTTTCGAGAAAACCATAGAAACCATTTGTTATTATTTTTAGTTCAACGATTATATGAATAACGATTATATGGACACACTTTCACTAAAAAGATTTCGTGAAAATTAGTGTTTAGATAAAAAAAATTAAATTTTAATTATTTATTCAATTTTAAAATAAATGCAAAACATTTGCAAAGAATATAAAATTGAAAAAATCAATAATTGAGGGAAGGATTAAATTCTGGACAATTGTTTCAATTTAGTTAATAAGTCGTCCACTGATTCCACTTTTACACCCGATTCCCGTTGTGGCGGATCTTCAACTGATAAGATCTCAACTCTGGGACTGACATCAACTCCTAAATCGGAGGCCTTTTTCTTATCGATCGCTTTCTTTTTCGCCTTCTTTTGAACGAAAATAAAAAAATTAAAAAATGAATAAAAAGTAAAACAATAAAAACCATAATATTAGGAAGAGTTGCATAACGCGGTTCATTGAGACGGAGGTCAGCGCTCACCACAAGCGGTAAATTGTATTTAACGGTTTCGAGACCGCCGTCCACTTCACGCGTAACCACAACTTGTTTGTCATTGACTTCAATTTTGGATGCATTGGTTGCCTGACCCCATCCCAGGTTGGATGCAGTCATTTGTGCCGTACTATTTGAGTCGTCATCGATTGCTTGTTTGCCGACAATAATTAAATCAATTTTTTCTTCAGCCGCTAATTTTGATAATATTTTTGAGACGTGAATCGGTTGCAAAGTTTGAAAAGTATTGTCATCGATGTCCACATGAATGGCTCGATCGCAACCCATTGCCAGAGCCGTACGTAAAGTTTCCTGACATTGATTTGGTCCGACACTAACCGCTAGTATTTCTTTCGCTGATTTCTTCTCTTTTAAACGAACCGCTTCTTCGACAGCGATTTCATCAAAAGGATTGAGTGAATGTTTGACCCCTTCTGTAATAACCCCTCTTTTGTCGGGTTTTACGCGAATCTAATAATTAATTTAAATTAAGTTTAAATGAAATTAAGGTCAAACACATACCTTAACCGCGTAATCAATAACTCGTTTACATCCGACGAGAATCCGAAGGGAACCCATTATTTAATTATTAATTTTTTTTAATAAAAATTAGTGACACTTTTCTGGACTTTGAATGAAAAACTCAATCATTTGATAAAAATATCAAAATTTGATCAAATGTTTATTGAATTCACTTTAAAGGCACTAGAGTTTGAAAACAATATTTAATTCCCGTTCCGTACCAATTCATAAATCTGTGGTCTAATGAATTGAAAATCTAAAATATAAAATTATCAAGAACAACTTATAATTTAAATATAAAATTAAAAATAAATGAATCAGGATATCTAAATTAAATTTTATTAGTTCTAAATCTATTTACAAAAAACTGAAGTTTTTGGGATTTCTCTCCCAAAGTGTAGTGTTATTACTAGAATACTATTCCCTTTAAATTGAATAATAATAATAACGTCAAGACTTTTAAATTAATGCAATGTTTTTAAACGATTATAATTTCATAAAACTGTAATTAATCGTAAAGAATGACATTTAAAGTAATTTATTTCTTATTAATTATTATTTGATGTTTTTTTACTGATTAAATAAATATTAATTAAATATAAGTTATGTTTTTTAGAATTAGAAATGAAATGTTGTCAGACAAGTGTCCCCTCATATAAGAGTGAGTAATAGGTCATAGTCTTCGTCAGTGTCTTCGTCAGAGTTTGGGTCAGCTTTAAAACTAACGGTTTTTAAAGATTTGAGTTTTGTTTTTGTGTCCATTAGTTTCAAAGATGTTCGGAAGAGTGACTTTTTATCCGACACTTTTGTATAATGTGTTGATGTCGAGGGTTTCCAATAGGAAATGGTTCGACAGAATTGACGACAATTGCATTTTGGGAGCCCTTCCTTTTAGGTCTTTGAGCCCACAATTGATAGACAAAGAAAAAGTGAAAGCAGTCGTATCTATGAATGAAGACTTTGAACTCAGGTTTTGGGTCCCGACTAAAGCCGAGTGGAATCAAATGGGTATTGAATTTATTCAGTTAAATACTCCGGACATTCTTCACGCACCGACTCAACAAAAGTTAAGAACTGGCGTTCAATTCATTGAAAAGTTTAGCGGTTCCGGAGATTCGGTATACGTTCACTGCAAGGCTGGCAGAACCAGAAGTGCAACTCTTGTCGCCTGTTATCTCATTCAAGTTAGTCATGAGTTGCAACTCTTTTCTTTAATTTTAGATTTAATTCTTATTTATTTGTTTTGTTTAGAAACACAAATGGCAACCAAAACAAGCCGTCGATTACATTAAATCTAAAAGAAATCATATTCTTCTTCGGTCTAAACAATGGGAAGCAATTAATTGTTTTTATATGGAAAACATCGAAATGAGTGCTAAACAAACAAATATTAATATAACTTAAAACAGTTTTAGAATTAATTTTTATTTAAGTTTTAAAATCATAATTTATATCATTTAATCGATTCATTGATTACTGATTACCCAAAACTCCAATTTTAGATGAAATACAAAATCCATGTCTTTTATAAATAAATTTCTTTACCAAATGTTAGATATATTTTTGTCAAAATATTAATGAATTAAATATGAATTTTTAAATTTAAATAAAAATAATTTTACCCGAATTTTATTGATTACTTCCTTTAAGGAATTGAAGAAATTAAAGAATAACTATTTTTGTGACTATTTTTCAAATTCTAATTTATTTTTATTGTTTTCTGGAAATACTTATAATACTTAGGATTGAAAAGTCATTAATCTTTGACTAAAATTTAAATATTAAGTGATTTGTTTGAAAACTACGGAATATTTATATAATAAGAATTTGGACTAAATTTAATCCAAAGATAAGAAATTTTAAAACTTCTTAAGACTTTGCAATCATTCGAATGGCATTCGAGAGTCCGACGTCTGTGTAATTGAAATAAAAGAGTCCGGAGAGGGCTAACACTGATAACAGATAGACATAACCAACCATTAACTTTGGTATCACTTTTCCAAAGATCGCGGGTCTGATATAGTCGACAACAATCGCTTCTAATCCCCAATGAATGTGAGTCACCAAAGATATGGCCAAAACATAGTCCAACACCGGATGGCTTACCATAAAAGAGGCCGGAATTACAGCTAACAAACCGATCGAAACATATCGTTCCAAAGACCACAGCTTTGAGTGATTATGACTTTTGTGATCAATGGCTGCACTCGAAGACAATCTGCAAACACTCGAAGCCATCGGTTGTCCGACAATTAATTTTTGTGAATCACTTTTAAAGGTATTTATTGATTGAATTGAAAGTTGTCTCACAAAAAGTGTTTTGTTGGCCAACACTTAAAAACAAAAGTTTAAGTATTAAATAAATTAATAATAATTACCTCTTCTTAGACCTAAAGGTATCGAAGAAATCATTTTTTGTGTTAAAACTCTTCAAATAATCCACAAAAAAATGAATAAAATTCGGTAATTCTTTATCCGATTTGTGATCTAAACATCAACGAATAGAGGCGTTCAGTGTTTGGTATTACTAGAGATGTGTGATATACTTTGTTTGAATGTATTAATTACGTCAATTGAAGCGATTTTAGGAAAAAAGGGACTAGCATATCACGTGGTATATGCATTTTCTATGGAAAGTGATATGTTAGTCCCTTTCTTCCTAAAATCGCTTCAATTGTAGATAAATAAATAAAAATGAGTAAAACTTAACATCTAATTATCAAAAAATTATAAAATAGTCATAAAATTTATTATTAAAAGTAATTAATAAAATAAATGATAATATATTTTATGGCTTTAATAATAAAACTTTTAAAATGCATTATATGTAGGAAACATGTGCTCTAAAAGTAATGATTTTGGAAAAGTTTAGGACAAATAATAATTATTAAAAGTTATTTCACATCTTTATTACTATAGATTATCTGTATATCTCTATAAAAATATATCGATTTTATTTAATGGCATTAAGTTTATTAAGTTTATGTTTCTCTAAATTAGTTATATTTTTCATTTGAATTAAATATTTGATATAAATCTTATAAAATTGAAAATTAGTTTAAATACAAAGTTCTCTATTTGTGAATTAATGAGTAAAACGTTGTTTATGTTTCCTTTCGATTATTAAAAATATTTGTTAAAATGAGTTATAGAAAAGTCAATTGAATTCTCGGAGAAGTTTTAAGAGTTTTGTTTAGTTGATGTCAACACATTTTAGAGAATAATTGTCACAAAAAGAGTTTATTGACATTTAAATTATAAAATAAAAAATAAGTTAAATTAATTGCATTTAAAACCAGTGAAAGGTATGGCCGGATGTCTGGACAACATTCAAATAAGTCGACCGGAATGGTTAGATTTGGGCGAAAAAAGGAATGCTTTGGCCTCAATCTGTGCGGGGGTGTCCTTCTTCACTGGCTGGTGGATTATCATTGATATATCTGCTCGATATGGCTCTCAATTTAATAATGCATATCATGTCTGTGGAGTCTTAGGAACTCTTTCACTCTTTATGTAAACTTCAATCGATTCCAGTTTTAAAAGTAATTCTTTGAATATGTTTTGAAGGATAAACGCTGTCTCTAACGGACATATAAGAGGTGACTCCTATTCCAGTGGTGTCTTCGGTCAGACGGCGGCCAGAGTTTGGCTTTTTATTGGTTTTGTTTTGGGTTTCGGTTCAGTTATAGCCAGCGTTTGGATATTATTCGGTGTTTATGTAATTCCGAGCTCTGATATGGTTTATCCCGGAATCGGAATTTTCTTTCAAAACGCTCTTATATTCATTGGGTATGTATTCATATCTTCATCTCTTTATGTCTTTATTTTAATGAATTTTGTGTTAATTTAGTTCATTGGTATTTAAATTTGGAAGAACTGAAGATCTGTGGAACTGATATAAATTGTCTTAAATTTTAATATTATTACTAATATATCTGTCATTTGATGTAATACTTATTCTAATATTTAATCTCATTTTGTTTACAAATTTTGTTTTCTTTTTTTTTATTTAAATATTGTATTAGAAATTAATTAACTCTTTTCGAGTCTTTTTGTTTATAAACTCATTTTAATGCCGAATGAGTTGTAATTCAGTTTTAAGTTATGTCTACTTTTTTTAAAATTTTTAATTTAAAAGATTAGAATTGACTCTAAAAGAGTTGACTCTAAAACTCTCTGACTTTATCTTTTTTTATGAAAATCAAGAATTAATGAAAACGAATCACAATTTGTATATTTTGTCGACTCATTCATTCATTATATGTATTACAGACATCAAGATGATGTCAGAACTGATGTCGAGAAAAAGTTTTTTGAACAAAAAACTACTTTTTTTTAAAAAAAACTTGAATTTAAATCAAAATATTGTTTTCATATAATTCTCTAATGTTTTAACAAATGATATATTTATTGAAATCGAATTACTATTTGTTTTTACATCGGATTCACTTAAAATAGTTTTAACAAAATAAGTTTTAGACTCATATAAAATACGATTCAATCAATTCGTTAAATTAGATTTGGAGACGAACTCATGGAGTATATCGCGAGCCATTTGTAAGTCATTCTTCGCTATACCGAGAGCTCTGATCACTGATTGTTGACAATAGCCCTCAGAAATGAGTTGTGAGATATAATCCATATGAAGGTTCATATAACTGACGCTATCGTTATTCTCTTTATTCTCTACAGCCGTTCCGATGGCGAGTGTCGGAGAGTTGAGGCTATAATACATTCATTGTTTAATTTTAATTAATTTTACTTTAATTTTAAGTCTAAGAGAGTTTTGAGCGAATCTAAAATAATGTCTTAAATTTCTGACTCTTTGTTAAAAATCTGAGAAAAGTGACAAAAAGTGATGATATCATACTTTTTATCTGATTTTAATGATATCGTTGATGGAGAGGATGAGGAGGAACTGCTCGAAGAAAGGGATGAACTTTGGATTGGCTCTGAATCGTGAGTTCGCGAAACTTTATAAATAAAATTAAATATTAAATAAAAAATATAATAAATTAAATAAAAGAGATTACGATTGAGTTGAGTGTTGGCATAACTGTGCTCTTTATGCTCTTCTATAAACTCATTCATTTCGATAGAACTCAAAGTAATGAATTCAGAATTTGTACTGAAATTTGTTTGTTTAGTGGTTCCGATGGAACTGGACTTTGCTATTGTTGGCGGACTTTCCTGTCTTATTAAAGGAGAGCTAATAATAACATTTGTGGGCGAAGTAGAGGCCGATTGAGTGACACCAATGTTTTGAAGAGTAACAACAGAATTGTTGGCGACAACAGCCCCGGGCCAAGTGCCGAACAATAGTAAAGGAGGACTTAATGATTGTGTAATATTTGGCGAATTTGAGGCAATACTGGTTTGAAGACTTAGTTTATGATCGCTTTCGGTATTGGATTCAGTTTTAATTCCCGAAACTTTGATTGGAGTCAATGTTTTTGTGATTTTAAATTTATTGCTCTCTTTCTTCAGGTTATTATGTTTTGGAGAAACACCCGGAGAATGTAGAGGTGTATTGCTTGGAGACTGTCTTCGGGGTGGTATCGGTGGCGCCGGTATTGTTGGTGTTATGCCAACACCCGGACAATGAACTGTTGGCTTATGCTGAACCACTTTTCGTATGCTTTGCGGAGAACATTGAGGAGAGGCTGACTTTTGGACACAAAAATTAAAATAATTTCAAAACATTTGGTGAAAAAATATTGTCAATATTGTAGTCTAATTGACACTTAATTTTCTGTATAATAAGGCTATAAAATATTGCTAATTGATCATGGTACAATCAATACTTTTAATGATTTTCGAAAATTTCAAAATGTTCATGCTATGATCATGCTACATTTAGCAATAATTGCAATAAATTATTTAATCCTACTTTAGAATTGACTTATATGTGAGGATATATTGTCTGACATTCATATTCACTGAAAACAATGTTATAAACGGTTTTTCAAAAGTTTTGGGACTTTTATTGGGTTTTTCGGAAGGGATTTGTTTTCAGTTTTAGTAATTTGTCTGAATATTAAGTTCTAGTGATAAGTAAATAGGGGCTCTCTAGGTAAATCTCTAAATAAGGGCTCAAAATGGGGTAAAGGATTATTTGAGAATTGTTTGATTCAATCAAATGAATTTAAGTGTTTTTAATTATTATTTCTAAATTAGAAAGAAAATTGCCTTGTTAATTTTTATATATAAAATAGAATTCTAACCAAATGGCAAAATGTGTGGAATATTACAAAACATTTTAGTATTAATATTGAAATTTATATTTTGAGGACATTTGGAAACTATCTATTAATTACTTACTTTTTGATCTGAAATTCTTGGAATAAGTGCCAGTGCTTGTAGTGATGCCGTCCATGTGTTCGGATCCTAAAACAATAACCGATTGTAAAACCGATACCAAATGTAAACGAGTTTTCAATTTTTATTTTTGAAAAATTTAATAAAATATAATAATAATAATAAGTAAGTCTTTTAACAAAATAGGATTTAAAAAATGAATAAATAAAATGCAGAAAAAAATAATTTTAATGTTTGGCAATCGATACCATCACAATCACAATTAGTAATTAACGAATTAATTATATAAATAATCAAAAAAAGTAAATCAAAAAATCAATTTTGATTAATAGGGGATTCGATCAACAAATCATTGGCCAACAATTTTTGCAAATAAAGTCAATTCTATTAATTTTATATCTCTTTTGCAATTTTCTCAATTAATTTCATGTTTTAAACATCACCTAGGAGCATTATACTGTAGTTTCATCTATTTTAATCATTTTAATTTTAATAATCTTCTCAATTATATTGAATTAATGGAAAACTTGGGGTCTATTCATGTTTTTAAAGAAATAATTGCTTTTATCAGTTATTGTCATAAATTTCATAACAAAAATAGGAGAAAACTTAACAATAAATTCAATGAATAAAAGGGTTAAATGTATTGAAAGTACATCAAAAATATCGACATCCAATTAATTCATTATATTTAATGAAATTTTGTGACAAAATTTATATTTCATTATAAAATGTATGAAAACCCAAAGTTGTGTTCATTTAAAGATCTAAATATTATCAAAAGAAACTTTAGTTTCGTTTAAATATTTGTAGAAAAGATTAATTCTCAACAAAACTAATTCCCATTAAAAGTTGATTATTCTCTCTTTGATGACCATTGATTTGAAAATTATTAAATACATTTTAAAACTTCGAACCATTTTATCCATAATTCGTTTATAATATTTAGTAAATTTATTTTCCTAAAATGCATTAAATGATCAAAAAGACTATTCAAACATCAAATGAATAGTAAAAATAATGATTTTTTCAGAGAAACTCAAATCAGTTAATATCCAGAAGAGCACAAAAATAAATATTTGTTTTGGTTTTAATTTTGTTTAAATGATTTAATAATTTGTTATAAAATGAGTATTGAATTTGAACGTCAAAATCGGTTGATTAAAATTATTGCACAAAAAGGGTTGAGTGCAGTCAACCATTAAATCAATTGAGCGGTCATTTAAAACAATAAATTAAATGAGAAAAATAAATACTAATTTTAATAAAACCATTTATTCAATCATTTCATGCCGTCCTATAAAAAACAAAAAACAAAACAAAAAATTAAAAATAAGGTAAAGGAAAAGCGAATTACAATAACTATTCTATGCTTTCCGTTTATTGGGAACGAATCAAATTCTGATCACAAAAGTAGATCACAAAAGAGTTAAATAAAGACGAAATCAAACCTCAAAACAATTTTCGTCGTCATCTAAATCTAATAAATTGTTGGCTGAGTTGTCATCAATAGAGCGCGCAATGTGTCGACCCATTGGATCAAAAGGATCGACAACTACTTGTTCAGTACCTTTGATTTCTGCTCTACAGAAAGGACAGCCCTGTCCTTCAGAATCCTATATAAATGAGTAGTTTTTACTGAAAATTTCAAAATGTCATTAATGACAATACCTGCCATGAAGTAAGACATGGAGTGCAAAGGAGGTGACCGCAGGGCTCAATTCGAATATCTTTGTCATTTTCAGCACAGATTTTGCACAATTGAAAAGTAGATCCCATTTCACAATAAAGTTCGTATTGTTCCTGAGTGACACGTATGTGATCCTCTGGAGTGGCCATAACAGCCCACGTCAGGTCTGGATTCACATTACGGCCGTCCGGATATAAATAACTAAAAAAATGGTTAATTTCTTATTCGATAAAATAGAAAAGACATACAATCCTTCTCTATAGCCGTCGAGAAGCGCCTGACATAAAGATTTGTTCTGTGGAATGGTCTGTAAAATATTACCGTCGGGCGTAACGTAACCAATAGCCCATTGACCCAAACGGGTACAACTCAATCGAAAGACATAACTGCCCGGCTTATTTATATACTTTTGAAGACGTGCTTTCACCTCATCATAAGTTAAAAAAGCGACATAACCCGGATGTGTGACCGCAAGAATTTGCCAATTCCTCAATAGTGTAGACCAGGGCTGGAATAACCTTCGATACGAATACAAATATTAATAATTTTAATAATTTATTAAAAGATATACCGCGTGAAGACATCGAATTCAAAATTAGAGATATAGTCATTACACGTCAAATCAATTGTTGACTTTAGTGCCATCGCTTCCAAACCAGAACTAATCGGATGGATTTGATGTAATGTTTGACGAAATACCCGCCACTGAATTATAGTCCTAACAAAACAACAAAACAAATATATTTCACATTTTTATTACTTTTCTCAACAAATCAGTTGAAAGAATGGTTTCTTTAAAGACTTCTTCAGTAAACTCTCAATATTCAAAAGGAAACACTTTATTAGTATTTGAGTATTATAATGATCTTGGTTTCTTTATAAAGCTTGTGATGTAAAAAGAGAATGACTGTTATTTGTGGCCAATGAGTATCTGTTCCGTGAAATTCGGCTAGGTGAAATTGGGATTTAAAGTTTTAAAAAATAAATTTTAAGCTAGCAACAAAGTTTGAACCTGGTAAAGTTAAATAATAATGAACTCGAATTTTAGATCTATTATTTGATTGAATGTATAAAATAGTATTTTGTATTTTAAAGTTCAATAAATAATATAACCAAGATCACTAACAGGGTCACTAATAAGTAAATAATAAATATCAAACAAAATTAAAGTGGTTTTTATATTTAAAAAAAATTCTCTAAAAAAATACTTAAAATTTTTAATAAATTATTCGTTTAAATTAGAATTACTTTAATTGAAAACTATATTCAATTCTTTAAAAGAAATTTTGTTTTTATTATTTATAAATAAATGTTTTATTTATGTAAAAACTATATCTTTTATTTATTATGAGATAAATGTCTCCATTCTATTGGAATACTTATTGAAATATATATTATATAAATCTAGTGTCAAAAAATCATATTAAATCATAAAAATCATATTATCTTGATTCAATTTTCTTATCAACTAAAATTTAAATGACCTTCTCTTTGACCTCAACATTATTTGTAATTTTATTTTAACCAAAAAAAAGGTATTTTTATAAAATTAAAGAATTTTAGTCAATTGTAAGATCTGGTTCCCCCCTCTGCACATCCCTTTCAACAGAATTGTGACAAAAGTATTCCTTAATTTGTTATAAATATAAGAATATTTTTTAAAGAATCAGAATTTTAAAAAATACTTCAAAAATGGAAACAATAAATAAATACAAAAAACTAATATAAATTAATAACGAATTTTGTTATAATTTTATGGAGCATTTCGTCGATTTACGTAAATCACAAAAGGAAGACAACTGTCATTTCCTTTAAAAACTGATTCGGATAATGAAAGATAGAGAGGGAGGTATAGGAGGGAGAGATAGGCATAAATACACCGGAAATTCTATTTAATTTTTTCTTTACTTCCTTTAATTTATTAATTTAATAATATTTCCAAATAAAATGCAAAATAAATTAGTTTTGGGATAATATTTGCTTAAATTCTATTTAAAATTTTAGCCACAAATGATCCTCGAATTTAAGGTAATTCTTAAACCGAAAGAAAACAAATAATAGTTTGAATTTAGAGAAACACTGATTAAGAAAATTAAATAAATTTAAAATAATGTTAAGAGTAGTGAATGAATGGTTAGAAGTGTTAATAGAAGAGATAATAGTAGACAATAGTAGAGATGAATACCTGTCACCAAATGCTGATTTCCAGAAATCATTGGCGTCTGATTTAGTGATTCTGAAATTGTCGGCCGCAAAGTTTCCGTTCGGGAAAACGGCTTTAAGTTCTGAAAGCATGTGATTGAAGACAAGCGATAGTTTTGTCAGATTTCGACGATAATGACTGGACTCGTCGAACATCTTTTCCTTTCCTTCTTTGAAGAGTTTAATCGCTTGTTTACACTTTCGGTTTAAGTTATCAATAAATATACGGAAGTATTCGTTATCATTGAGTAAATGCATTTTGTCTTCGTGTCGGCTATAAATAGTCCGTAAGTGTTGGTAAGTGTCGGGTAATATATCTAATATAAACGGCGGAGAATTCTTTAAATTCATTTTTGAGTGTTGACACAACTTCACCACTTTATCCATTAGTTTCCACGTCTTTTCAATAGTTCTCTTGTCTATAATGAACTTCGGTGTAGACATGGCGTCACTCAAAGATTGTTGAATACGTGTGAAGAGCGAAGATATGTTTGTCATTGTGTTGGCCGATGACTGACTCGTCATTGCTTTTGGACGTATCGATTGGACACTACTCGTACTCATCTGATTCTGACTGTTATTCACAGACATTAATATTCGACATCAGTTCATATCAATTGATGTCGACTACAATACAAAGTCATACAAAACATAATCGCTTTCAAGCAATGAATGACTCCATCACTCATAGACTCTCATAGACTCTATTCTCTAAATACAATTCACTGAATGACTGACTAAATACTCACATAAAAAACGTTTTCCTTTACTTCAATAGTAAAGTGAAAGCAATGAAAAGCAGTGAAAAGCACTCATTCCCTAAACCACTCATTCATTCGCTCAATTCATTCATTAAATTTACATTTAATTCATTTAAACTTTTGCTTAAAGTTTTTGTTTAAAAAAATTAAATAAAAATAAATTAAAAATAAATAAAATATTAATAAAAAGCCAAACAATAAATAAACTTTTATTTTGATTAAATTCTATTAAAATGTTATAAATTATTGGAAAAAATATAAATTAATTGTGATTTCTATGATTACATATGAAATGAGTTTTCGGTTAACAATGAAATCAATAGAAATATTCATAGATATCAAACACTATAAGTCGAGGAATAGAGCTAAGAGTTGACTAACAGTCGACACTTAACGTGTGTTGTGGAACGATATCAATATTTTCACTAAAAAGAACTGAAGACTTTTCTCTTAGAATATAAACAACGATAAAAGAAATTATTAAAACTATTAGACCAGTGAAAAAAGTAAGCCATTCCTGAAGAGGACTCGGTTTTATGAAGAGACGCGCAGAAACGCTCTTCCATTGACTTTCAGTCCACGTCGAGTATATTTTTATATCGGAGTCAGGAATGTGTCCGCTCTCATAGTTGTCAAAAGCGGGTGATATAGCGCTCAATTTTATTGTTTGAGATCTAATACAAATACCACTTTCCGTTTGATTTGCCATCCAATTGTATTCCTTAAATTAAATCAATTAAAAAGAAAAGTAAAATAAAATACAATTTGGAAGTAAAGATCTTACCTGAGATTTGGTGTTGTGAGTGCACTCATCTTTTGACTTATTTACTGCTTCTCCGTTCAAATAAGAGAGTAACAAATGAGTGAAATATCGAGAAGTACTCGAAAGAGATGACGACCGATAAACTCCAACATATGTCGGCAATACTTCCATTTCTGAAAAAGGAAAGCAAACAAATCGTAACCAATTATTATAAAGTTTAATAACCTAGTTGAAAATTTGTAGAGTCGGGCCAAACATATTGAAAGAGAGGACAGGCGGCAGAAACCATATAACAATTGAGTAGTTCTTCAACTAAAGTCTCATTCGATGAAATCGAATCATTGTTTTCATTCGTTAATAATCTGTAAATAGTTTTTGAAACAACTGTTGAAATATCGGTCAAAGTTTTCGATAGTTTCGAATCGCTTTTATTTAGTGAAGAGAAGTCGTCATAAAAACTATTATAAAATCGATTTGAAAATAGTTTTTCGTGATTTGTTATAACAACTCCAGTGAGTGAGCGATCATTTTTCAAGAATGTTTGTAGAGATGATGGGGGTAATGCACGCTTTGATGGAATGTCATTTATTTCTAAATTCGGTATATTCTGAGCAAAACTTTTGATAAACTTTTGTAATTCTAAGATTTGTGAAGTGTTGTCATATTTATGAATCCAGAGCTGATGTTTATCTAAACTGTTGTTATGTTTCGCCAATTGATTTAATTCTATAAAATGAGAGAAATGTTGGCTTCGAATTTGAGGCCAATTTAAATAGGATTCGGAATCTGATGGAAACTTATTGGCGTTCATATCATAGAGAACACGACTGGAACCGATGTAATCAAAGGCCTCGCCATCGAAGAGAGCGAATAAAACATTTCTATTTTTGGACGACTTTTTTATTTCTTTCTTCAACTTATTTAAAGTATCGGCGACTGAAAGAAGAGTTATGACAGAAGTTAGGGCTGAATCAGCGCCGGGCGATATATTGTCAAACATTGAAAATGAGTCCAAACGAGCGGATAATACAATAATTGAATTGTTATCAATTATATCATATTTAGAAGTTTCCAATAAAGTACTAAAAATATTATTTCCGCCCAAAGGATCGCAAAACATGGTTTGACTTAAAGAAAACGAATTTTTTGAATAAGCATTCCTTCGAACACAAGTGACTGAATCCATGGCACCACTCATCGGTGTTTCCAATTGAAGAGCACAGAGGGGCCAATCGGGTCCTCCATATTTACTAAAACATTCTTTGATATCATTGATAGCATTTTGATTTTTGATGAGTAAAATAGGGAACTCCCAGTCCTCAAACATAATGCCTTCATTATGTAAACCTATTTGAGAGTTCCACTCCTGTTGACGGCAGTGACCATAAACTTTATCGTTTACATAAACATCAAAGTTATCGTTAGGACACGACTTATCTGTTGAGAGGAAACTAATGCCAGAGCTTTGGTTTTGTTGATTTGAATCAATGATTAATAGACCACTGATTCGATCAGAAGATTGTTTGAAGCGTTTCATTATCTCAATATTAAAGCGATTCGTTTCAATCACAGGTATATAAGGAGAGTGTCCGCCACTTTTCAAGACATGAGTCATATCCGTCTCATTGGTTATTAAGTAAAGAATTCCAACATTTCCTCCTTCTTTGGAATTACATCCGATTTGATTCGTGGCATTCATTCTTCGGAAGCAGAAGTGTTTCGTTTCAATTGTTTTATATATTTTAGATTTAATTCTATCGCCGTTTAAAACAACAAAAAAACAAAATACGAGAAACAAATTAAATGACATTTTATGATAATTAACACTCATTTTGTTATCTTAAAAACAAAAGAGTTCTTAAGAAGAGATCTAAAGACAAATCTGAATCAGAGGACAAATATCACAACAAAACGCAAAACACTAATGATGTCAACAATAGGTTTGATTTAATTGTTTCACTTTTTATTCAATGTTTGACTCAATTTAGTTAAATAAAGAAAATAAGTTTAATATGAATGCATTTCAAAACTCATTTTATTATTAAATCACAATTAAATGATTTAAATGATAAATATTTATCACAATTTAAGTATAGAAGTTATTGAAGTTTATAATAGAAATCAATGATAAACAGTAATAAAGAGTAATGTTTGACAAGATTTGCATTCTTTGTTGTTATGACAACTGAATGCCTCCCATCCTATAGCTCTCATTTCATGATATTTGGGGGAAACTGTAGTTCGTTTGTAACTATAGATATGAGTGAATCGCAAGAGAGTCCAATGAAAGAGAAAGTGGTCCACAAAACAATTGATTTTTGATTTTCAAGTTAAGGGTTATTCAAATATAGCGTTGAATGTGTAATACAGTGTCTGGTGTTGTGCCCTAAGTGTGTGTCTGTGCTGACCCTATGGTGTGTCAGTGGTGTTAGTGGTAGTGCTGTCACTTCACTGCTCGAACCGCTTCTCTATGTCTACCGTTTTGTTCACTTTTATTGATAGCAATATTCAGTGCTATTGAAAGCTTTGAGAGAGAACTGAGTTTTTGTGTGTTTTATGAGTGAATCTATTGTCACATCACTACTGATCTGACTCTGACTTAGAGTACATCAAAAGATTTAAACAAAGAAATCAATTTTGCTTTTAATCCCTTCTTTTTAATTATCTTTTGATTAAATTATCAAATAATGAGTGACACAGAAGTGATGGAACAGTCATCCAACCCTTCAGAGACAATAGCGACAAATGGCGCCAAACGCGGTCGCGGACGCCCTAAGAAAGACCCAAACGCTAAACAAAAGAAGTCATCCGTTAATAATGGCGTCAATCAAACTAATGGCACAAATGGTTCGGACACTGACCCAACCCCTACTCTCCCTAAGAAGAGGGGACGCAAACCAAGATCTGAGCCGTTGGTCAAAGTGGACAAAGAAGAGAAAAGCGTTACCACCAAAACTGGTGCCAAACGTGGAAGGGGTCGCCCAAAGAAGGGATCGAAGGCTACCCCTAAAAAGAGAGGCAGAAAACCCGCCAAAAAGCAAAGTGACTCCGAAGAGGATCAACAAAATGAAGAGACCGGCGATGAAGAAGAGGACAACGCAGACGACAACGAAGATGAAGACTAAACATTCTTAACCTTTAATTTCATTTTAATTGTCTTTAATTGACAGCTATTTAGTGAATGTGATGTCTGTAACCGTCGTTTTATTCCTCATTTATTTTAATTTCATTTTTGATTCACAAAAAAATTCATTTAATTTTAATTCAATTCTTAATCTTTTAATATAATATTTGAGTCAAAAATGATCGCAAATTCTCTTTAATTTCATTCATTTCATAAATACATTTGAATTTTAAAACATTTTTCATTTAAGCACAACATTTGTAAGTTTTTTATCAAAAAGTCATTTAATTATTCGGCGTTTAATACAAAATTTTAATTGAAATGAGAAAAAATGCGATCATTTATTCATAATATTCCCTCAATTATTACATTTAATTACATTTATTACAATTCAATAAAACTATTTGTAAGACATTTGGCGCCAAATTTTTCAAAATAAAATTATTCTCGACTTTTATTCATTTATAAAATACTTCCGAAATATTGTCTTTAATTGTAAATCTAATTAATAGAATGACAATCACTAAGCAAGGACATCTTATATTTTCAAGTCATAACACTAATTAAGGAATACGATTAACAAACACTTCATTTATCTTTAATACAAATAATAATAAATAAAAGGATAAGAAATATATAAAATATAACTAATCAGTGATCATTACATTTGCTAAAACCGTTATTATGGCATTTTTATTAAATTAGTACAAGGTGGTGGTGGTGGTGGTGGTGCTAACCTTGACTTAGCTTGAACAAACTGTTAGATAAAGTTAATTATTTAATGACTATATTATCTAATCATAACTTAAAGGAAATAATAATTATTTCAAAATTATTCAAATTCTTAATTATTTTGAAATTATCATAATTAGTGTCAGCCCAGTGACAGTCAAGTCTGAGTCAACAATCACTCCATTGACTTAACGATATTTGGATAAAAAAATTGGGTACAAAAGATATAAAAGTTTGTAATAAAAGTGTAAAAGTTATCTAAAACTTTGTTTTAAATTCAAAGTGAATGAAAAAAATGAATTGTGAAATGAAATTACATAATTGTTGACATAATTCATGACATAATTGATGGTAAAAATGTTTTAAAACTTCTTGCAATATAAGAGTGGAAAGTATACCATAAAATATGTTTAATATATTAACCCCCGATTGTATAAATTATTACTTTAAATGAATAAAATAATTGACATAATATGTGAATAAAAGTGTTATTAAAGCAAAAAACATTTCGTATTTATAAATATTTGATAAGTATTACTCCGCTGTGAGTGTTGTAAGCGTTGTCTGTTTTGCGCATTTCATGACAAGTAGTGAATGGGTTGTCCTAAACCTGTCCTAATGCTGTCCTAAGGAAGGAATGGTTGTATTTCTATATAAGAGTTGTATTGAGAGTGTGACGGCTTCGCCGCATCCAAAACTCATCCATCGATACTCTCATCCAAAGCCATAACAACTGCCTTACAATCGGTGAAAGTGATGATCACTTATTGGGCCGGCATTGGGTCCATCACTTCTAAAACAACTACAGAAATGAGCGGATCTTTTGATTAAATGGTTAAATAAATTGTTTCATCTTATGATTGGCTGATTGTCGCGGTTTTGTCCTCAACTGGTATTTAGTTTTGAAATCTGTTTCGTTCAGACATTGTATCGAAAAAATCTGTTAAAAAGCGATAAAAAATGGAGAAAATGAAGAAAATGAAAAAAGGAGACAAAGAAGATCTCGAAGATCTCAAACAAGAGGTTGTTATGGATGAACATAAGATCGGTGTCGATGAGCTCTACTCCAGATTGAAGACAAATCCTGACTCTGGTCTTACTTATGCTCAGGCAAAGGCTGTTTTGGAGAGGGACGGACCCAATAGTCTAACGCCACCCAAGAAGACACCCGAATGGGTTAAGTTCTGCAAACAACTGTTCGGCGGATTCGCTCTTCTTCTATGGATCGGAGCTGTTCTCTGTTTTCTGGCCTATTCTATTCAGGCCACAACTTTTGAAGAGCCACAACCAGATAATGTAAGTCTACTTCTTATTTGTATCTATTTGTATCTATTTGTATCTATTTGTATCTTGCTCATTTCAATATTACCTAATTTATTGACTAATTAGTGATGAATTAAAGTATTTTGTGTTCTATTAATTTATTAGTGATTTAAAGGAAATAATCATTTAATGATTGGTTTTGTAAATATTGATCTATTGATCAGTTTTTGTCAATTGAATTGAATTAAGTTTTTGTTAGCACAGCATAAGTGACTGTAAATATAAGTCCAAATGTTTATCTCAATGTCAATGATTTGATTGGTTTTGTCAGTTGTTCTCAAAGATAAATCCATTAAAGCATTAATATCTTAAGTGATTCCTTTTTAAACGACTAATAAATTAATATTTGACTCAAATATTTGCAGTTATATCTGGGAATAGTGTTGGCGGGAGTAGTAATCATCACCGGATGCTTTTCCTATTACCAAGAGGCTAAATCTTCAGCTATAATGGAGTCATTTAAGAATATGGTTCCCCAATACGCGACTGTCATTCGTGAGGGACAGAAGAATATCATTCCGGCAGAAGATGTAGTGGTCGGAGATATCGTTGAAGTGAAAGGAGGGGATAGAGTGCCCGCAGATATTAGAGTCATCAAAGCTCACGGATGTAAAGTAGATAACTCTTCTCTCACCGGAGAATCTGAACCACAAACTCGATCTCCTGATTTAACGCACGACAACCCCTTAGAAACGCGAAATCTGGCCTTTTTCTCAACAAATTGTGTCGAAGGCACGGGTCAGGGGGTTGTCATAAATACTGGCGATCGCACAATAATGGGTCGAATCGCAAATTTGGCCTCTGGTCTAGAAATGGGTGAAACACC
>JAQFZM010000754.1:0-25684 GCA_034695785.1 Galumna obvia | reverse complement strand
TGATAATTGAGTTAAACTGTAATTTGCTTTCACTTCAAAAATACAGTTTAATTCAATTATAAAAATATTATTATTTTTATTATATCTAAATATAATTTATTATTTTAATCAATACTAAAATTAAAAATATACTCAATCTCTATTAATCAAGTTAAATTTATTTCATTTTATGGTTTATGTAATTAATTATATTGCTTTCAATATGTAATTATATGTGGTTTAAGTGGATGTTAATTAAAGTGCAACGTTTGTTACTGCGAATTAAAATGAAACTGAAGTAATATCTCTTCTTTTAAATAAATTACTTGATTTTAACACAATTTTAAAATAAATTCACATAAAAATAAATAAAACCTTTAAATGACTCAAATAATTGATTAAAAAAAATAATCTATGAAAAACTTATTTTTGAAACGAAGAAATGGAAGCGTTTGTTCGCAAAGGTATTTAAACTATCTTGTCAATTTTATTACTATTTTTAATACATATTATAAATTTTGGAAAATCAATTGATTTTATTATTTTTATTTTAATAAAATGTTTTAAAGCATTTTAACATTAAATTTGTCTTAAATATAGTTTTTTATTTAAAGTTTTTTGACATAAAATAGTCCTCATATTAAAAATGACGTCAAAAGAGGTACTGAAAAAGAGTTCAGTTCTTAGTTTAGAATTAAAATAATTGTTACTTAAATATATATATCAGTTAATGACTTTTACACCGCACCCAAAGTTGCCTCTATTCTCATATCTTTTTTGTCGAGACAGGAGTGGAAGCGTCAGACCATATCCTCAATAGTATTACGAGTTATAGTTTGCTATTATTTTACAAAAAAATGCGACCAAAAGGAAGACATTCAGCTTTTATTGTCATTTGAATGACAAACAAAATTCATTCCACTCTTTAGAAACAATATTTGATGAATTCGTTAACTTTTATATAAAATTTTAAAAATGATTTTCAGTTAAAATATTAATGAATTTTATAGATTATAATCGAAAACGAGTTTATTCTTTGCGTTCAATGCTTTCAATTATTTTTTTTAAATTTAAATAATTAGAAAATAAGTTTACAAAACATTTATTTTTAGTAATCGTTTGTCTGAAACATATTTTAAGGAAAATATTAATTAAAAAATAATAAAAATTAATAAATTATTTAATTATTCCAATGAAAAGTACGATACGGAAGGCTTCGGAAGAATAACGAGTGAAGATTTCCTCATAATTCTGAACACTAAAGACTTCCGCGAAGGAATAGACAGCCATCGAAGGGCACAACTCAAAGCTAAAGTATTGGAATATGGGACCAGTTTTATCACATTAGAAGAGTTCCTCCAAGTTGTGAGTCTTTATAATCAGTCATTTCTCAAATAGTTATCCACTTTTGGTAAAACAATATTATCTTTTGATATCTTTCTGTTGTTTATAATTAAATTCAATGGATTTTCGATTCGAATACTTTTAAATTTATAGAAATTTTCTTCAAAATTAAAGTCAACTGATTTAACAAAAGGTTTTTCAGCGACAATAGTATCGCCTAATTTGGGTCCGCTTTCGACCGACAAATTGTAAATCAATAAAATAATACAATTTTTATCGAAATCAATGACACAATAAGTGTGAGCCATAGCTGACGAGTTGTTAATACATGAAATGACTTTTCCGATAAAGTCAACGCTAGTATTTGGTCCGAGCGTCAGGTCATTGACTTTAGCGAAGGTCTTTTTTTCATAAATGTTTTGTTTAGAATCTTTTATCAGATTATCGACAAATGTTTGAATTCTTCGGGGCTTAAGTGAAGCTCTTTTATGGCACATCTCAGAGCTGTCTCTCAAATAAGACATTAAAGCATTTTTTCGTTCGAGAGGTTCACTCCATTCGGGGTCCAGAAGTGTTGCCCTTTGAAGACATTGCAATGATTTGGGAAACTCTTCGTCGTATTGCAAAACAGTGGCGTAATTGAAGAGAAAGTCGGTCTGAGTTTTAGCTATTTTGTCATTAAATGCTTTAGAGTAGGCGTTCTTTGAGGCGCTCAGAAAAGACTCATCTCTTTTAGTCTGAGCTCTAAAGAATAGAGTTAAATATGCGTTGCCTAAGATATACCACGAAATGCCATCTGAAAGATCACATTCAAGCGCTGATTTGGCCTTTTCCAGACTTTTCAATAAATTTAAATTCTTTTCTTCGGCGGTATTTCCCAATTGTCTTAAAACCATCGAACAATTTCTGAGTGATATTTTGTTGACCTCATGTTTGAGAGCACTTTCGAAGCAATTGAGGGCCGAATTATTATCACCTCTTTTCCGATAACATTCTCCCAATTGATTCCAGGCTTCGGTCAGTTGTGGTCTCAATTTGACGGATCGACTTAAGAGTTGAAACGCGCGCTCATCGTATTTGTCGGTAATATTGAGGGCTCGTCCTCTCAAATAACAATATAAGGCCCTATCATTCATATCACTCCTCTCACACTCTTCTTTCATTTGATCCAATTTGTTGAGCACTTCCTTTAATTTAGATAATAATTTGAAATTAATGTCAAAATTAAATGAATATAATATTACCTCCAATTTGTTGTTGACATCGATTTGTTTGTTCTTCAAAGCATTCAAATTGTTGTCCAAATCATTGAAATAATTGTCGCGAAAGTCATACAAATCGTTAACCAATTGTTTTGCGTTTTCAAGAGATTCGCTCTTTTGAGTCATTAATTCAATTAAATTAAATTTAATTCAAATATAGAGTCAAATTCAAACGACTGTCAAAACTTTGTTTATATTTGAAACGAAACGTCTCTTTTGTTTATTGAAGTATCGATTAGAGGGCACTACAATCGCCACTCCTTTCGACAGTTGGTCTCAAACCTCTGAGAGACTGAAACCATTCAAACTTTAGACAATAAGAAGTTAAGTGTGGGCTCACAGTCACTGCACTCACTCTTCAGATGTCGAGCACTGCTTTGTCTGCAGTTCTGCCCAAAATTATACCATTGATTGCATTCAAAACAATTGTCTTTTCTTTTATCTTCTCTTTTAATCGGTTTTTAATTAATAATTTATTGATTAAAATTGTGTTCATTTCTTCGATGGCATCAAAATTATCAATAAATGATTTTTAAAATAAACGAAAGAAACAATTCTTAAAACAGTTATAAAACTTTTCAATTATTTTTGTTATGAATAATGGCTTCAATTTTGACAGTTTTGCCGAAAAATTACTAAAATTTTATTTTAAAGTGTTTTAATTGAATTAAGTTTTATTTGAAAAATATTAATAAAACAAATGTTTGAAACAACAGATGAACGAAAAGTATATCTCAAGTCTTCGACAAAGTTTTTCAATTGAATACAAACGACAGAATATAAGCCGACAAACCATTAGAAAGACTTGTTTTGACGAAATGGTTAAAGCAATCGGTCATCACTTTCTTGAGGACGAAAGGGATCGCAAATATTATGCCGACTCTTATTCATGTCGACCGCCGCCTCTTTTTATTATTATTATTACTTTAATTGAAGTCAGTTTTCAATTATTTTCATTTATTTTTCAATATTTTTAATTAAAATATTTTTATAAAAAGTTGGCGTTTTTTACATATTATACCACAATATTGGGAGGAGTGACTCCTTCCGGACCCGTTCCTATGGACAGTATGTTTATATATAGACCCGACAAAAGAAGTGAAATTTGGAGGTTTTTCTTTTATATGGTTCTTCACTCGGGGTTTGTTTTACTTATATTTTTAATTATATTTAAAACAAATCCTTTTATTTTCCCTTTTAATTAAAGTTGGATTCATTTAATATTCAATTTATTGGTTCAACTATTGGTTGGATTACCTCTTGAGATGGTTCACGGCTCAGCTCGAATTGGAACAGTATATATGGCCGGAGTGTTGGCCGGTATTATAAATATGAAATATAATAAACAGAAAAATAATACTTTAAATGACAGGTTCTTTAGGCACTTCGGTTTTCGATCCGGAAGTATGTCTCGTTGGGGCTTCGGGTGGCGTTTATGCCCTCTTAGCCGCACATTTGGCAAACGTTGTTCTAAACTATAATCAAATGGAATCGGGAATGTTAAGAGTGTTGGCTGTCTTTGTTGTCGGTCTGTTATTTAACACTTTATTCTCAATAATTGTCTAAATATTAAATGAAATGATAGCCTCCTCTGACGTCGGAATCGCTGTATTCAACCGATATGCTAATGAAATGGATGGACCTGTCTCATATGTAGCTCATTTAACCGGAGCGTTAGCCGGACTTACTATCGGACTCATTGTTTTAAAGAATTTTGAGCAGAAACTACACGAGCAGCTCATGTGGTGGATCGCACTCGGAGTCTATACCGCATGCATTCTGTTTGCCGTACTCTACAATGTTTACAACTGACACACTCTCCCACCGATCGGTTACCAAATGATTACTCAGGGATTAAAAGTTAGCGATTAAAAGATATTCGCTTCAATTTTTAGTTTTATATACATTTGTATTGTTTTCTAATCTCAAGAAAAGACCAAATCTCATGAGTTGTCGTTTTCTTCTCTATTATAACTATTGACCCCTTTTTATACTAAACTTAAATTCTAAGAAAATTTCTTATTTATATCTCAATCAATGTTTCACTAATTTTTTTATTTATTTTAAAACTACTCTTTTATTGAATGATCACAAATGAGTTCCTTTTTATTGTTTTGTAAAAACAAAACTTAAATTAAATTCAAAGAATCTCTTAATTTTCAAACAAAACTCATTTTGTGGTTAAAAATAGTGATATTTTTCTATTTTATTGATTTAGTCATTTCTTTTATTATTAATTTGTGTTCAAATATTAACAAAATTGTAATTTATTTACTTTTTTTTATTATATAATATATTATTATTAAACTTATTTATTGCACAAAATGTTAATTAATTCAAATAAAAATAACTTATTATTATTCAAACATTACATAAACGATGAAATTAAACCATTTTGTCGTAAATGACAAACAAATATTAAGTTTGAAATTTCAATCTTTTAATGAATTTTATTTTAATAATTTATTCATTAAATTTTTTGAAGAAAAATTGGAATTCATTTATAGAAAATCGATTAAATGATTTTTAGTTCTTTTGATTAAATTTATAGTTTTAAATATTTTTAAGTTCTAACAAAACTATTATAAAGTCTTTTTGACCCAACGGTCCAAATGGTTAGACTCTAATATTTATAAAGTGAGCCTAAAGGTGAGCCTAAAGGTGAGCCTAAAGGTGAGCTCTTTAGAACAAAATTCGAGTCCATTAAAAAAAGACACTTAAGAAATAAAGGTACTATTTTTAACATTTTTAGACAATTTTTGTTAAATAAATGACAAAACATATAAATCTTCAAAAATTTATTTCATTTTACAAAATAAGTAAAAATTTTATTCCAAAATAATCATATCTTGAAATCAATAAATAATATGCGAAGAATTGTCTCTTTAATTATAATCAGTGGACGAGACGTCACATATTTATGATTTGTGTTAAGACTTATTGTATTTATCGATCTTCTGATGATCACAACTTTTAACGAAAGTTTTTCTGTTTAATAAATATTTCTCATTAATTCTCAAAAGAGTTTAAATCGATGGCATGACTTCATTCAAAAACAAACGACAGGACCTCTCAATACCACAAATAATTCAACAAAATATTAAATTTGAAATTCAATAAAAAAAATGGTTAGACTTACCCCTCACTTACTTCTCACATATTTTTAAATTAGTACTCATTAATCATTAATTATTAATGAATCAAATAATTTAATACTTTTTAATTAAAAAATATTTAATTTAAGTTAAAATTAATTTAATGTAAATAATAATAACAATAAGTCTTTAAATAAAGTTTTGATTTTAAAGGTTTTATGATTTAATTATTCACAGAAAGTCTTAACAAATGAATACTTAGCTGTCATTAGTGGCAAACGAGGGATTGCTTTTAATATTCTTTATCTTCAGTTTCTGCGGCCATATATCCCGGTTTCTTTCGTTTGAAAAACCCAACCTTTCATTCAATTAAACATCAAATAAATAAATGAATTAATAATAAAAGCAGACATACCTTCCAAAGAATGAGAATCAAAAGTGCCAATAAAATGAGGCCCAGGAGGACAGCAATGATGAGCCACCACCAGCTCACCTCTCGGGGCAATAATAGAGTCACGTCAGGTATTGCTTTGGTCTCGACCTTCAAAACAAATAATCAATTTTTAAACAAAACAACTCATTCTTACAGAAAAGAAATCGTTGTGTCGTTTCTGTTGGATATTAAGGGTTGGGTCCAGACGTATGTCAGCATTAGATTTGATGACCACATAATTGACTCCATAGGCATAATCTTCAACCAGAGTTGCGTTCCAAAGACGAGACGCTATTCTTATTACCTAAACATTTAATTTAATTAATTTATACAATATTTCGATACAAATATTTAAATTAAAGATTTTAACAAAAATATTCTTTTTTTTTGAAATACTTAAAACTTTTTATATAAAGAGAAGAATTTTTCGAAGAATTCATAGAAAAAATTGTTTGACTTCCAATTGAAGGCCAATGAACGCAAGGTTTGCCTTTTTATGGAATTATTTGGTTGTAAGTCAATAGTTAGACACTCCTTGACTCCCACTCATTACTGAATTTAAATAAAAATTCAATAAAAAAAGCAAAATATCATTCATTAAAAGCTATGAAAACAATTGAATCACAAATGAGAAGAGATTTTGAAATTATTTAGAATTCATTTAAACTAAACTTTTTTGAAACATTAATTTTATACAAAAATGAAAATAAAATTTCATTAAATCAATAATTTTTGTGTATCAAAACCTTTATTTAATTTTTATCTTCAGAAGACTTGTTTCCGATTAAAAAACTAAACAAAGAGTGTCCGTCACTTTATATTCAATTTGATTATGAATTAAATAATAAAATTAAATATTGTTTGAATTAACCGTTAGTTAAGGTATAAGTAAAACAATTTTTCAATATTAAAACCAAATGAATATAATTTTTTCTGTCATTAACTAAATATTTAGTCAAATAATTGGAAATGAGCAATATACTTTATATACTTTACATACTTTACTCAACTGATTGAAGAGTGTAATACCATTAAAAACTTACAGCGGTTTGATTGGCGGCCAAATCAAGTATGACACAGGTAAAATTAAAACAACGCGCACCCGAACCACAACTCATTGTGACAACATTTTGAACACTTCCGTCAGAAGCCCTCACTTCACGCGGAAGAATAACCATTTCTCGCTTACGACGACTTTTTAAGCCCCGATTTTCAGCCAATTTCTGATTAAAAATTAATTTAATTAATTCTGAAATAACTAAAAAAAAAGTTTTGTTAAATATTTGTTTAAATTATTTGTTTAAAATTTTGTAAAAACTCTATTTGAAGGCATTATTTAAATTAATTTTAGTTAAGTTTTAGAAGTTTGTTATGAAAGCACTTACAGACTGATTATCGACCACTGAATTTGATTCTGAGTTAATCTATTAAATCAATGATTAGTTTTTCATTAAATTAATGAAACTAATTATTAATTGATTAAACAGTGAGTCATAAAATCTTTAAATTATAATTACATCAAATCCAAGGGGGTTGACTTGATCCGGACCCATTATACAGTAACCTTTGCCGCCCTGACCTGTCACTTGTGGAATTCCAGTCAGATAAAGTAACCTGGAACAAAAGAATTCATAAATAAAATGTTCAATTGAAGAGAGAATAGTTTACCATTTGCCATGTTCCCTTCCATTCTCAACCTGGTATGGCCAAGAGACGTTAATATCTATTTTGGAAGCCCTCCAAGGACCTAAATTTCTGACTATATATTTATGAATAACACGACTTCCAATTTCATCCTCATATCTCTAAAAGAGGTTAAATAATGTTTAATTATATTAATTTAATTTAATTAAAGTTTCTTACGATTGCGGCCTCGCCTTTGATATCTCCGCCATACCTGACCTGTTGTTCTTCAGAATTACCGCTTAGTTCTAACTCAGCGTTTCTGATAACTTCTGCAGTTAAAGTGACCGAATCGTCAGTAGAACTCTTGTCAGAACTGGTCCTGTTTTGAAAGTTTATAAAATATTTAAATGAATAGATTAGAGCTTACGTTGTCGTCTGAATTTGCATTTGAAGACTAGTTTCTGCATCTGAAAGACCCGATGGGTTAAATCGTAACTGGAATTCTACTTTTCCTGAATTGAAAGGATTGCCTAAATCGCACTTAAGTAATGTTCTGTTGACAGGACTGCAGTCCAACTGATCGCCTCTCTATAAAACATATTAAAATAGTATTAAACAATAGAAATGATTCAAAAAAAAATATTACAATAATTTTTCGTCCGACATAACTAAGACTTGATGGATGACTAATATATACATTTGCGTCATACGCCGGTTCCCCTCTATTTAAGACCCGAATATTCAGATTTAAGTGATCGTCGCCCAAATATAACATAAAAGCATTGGTTCCTTCTGTTCGTCGGGTCAACAGCTCTGCTTCAATGCGAAGATCACTTTCACAGATTTCATCGGAACCTTAAGATAATTTATTAATCGATAAAATCATTCAAATTAAATAAATACCGCATTCCTTCAGGAATCGGGCCTCAAATATTCTGTGCGCCTCTTCCTGATTAAGAATTGGAAATTTATTAATATCTGGAAGTATTTCTCCTTCAGTTGGCATTCGGGGCTCTTTTTGTATCAGAGAATAAGTCAATTTAAACGCCACAGGATTTTGAATATCAGACTTGTCTTTGAGATAAACAGTTTCTTTAGAACAGTGTTCGTTATGAAAGTCACTAACGCCTGAAAATAATATAAATTTAATAAGTTTTTGTATTTAATTAGAAATACTTCACCTCTTATTGTGATATCGCGTTCAACTATATTGGGATTGTCTGAATCGGCTGCAGATTTAAATTTGACTCGGTAATACTTCTTGCCTGTCAACACATCAATACATTAATTCTCTAATAAACATTCATAAGAAATGATACCGAAATCACACCAAAAGAAATTTTGAGTTTACTTTTTATATGACAAATAAATGATATATTTTTCAGTCAAAATTTCTTATCGATTATATCATTCAATTTTATATACTTTTCGAAAGTTATTTCTAAAACTAAAAATGAAATTTTATGTAAAATAATTATTTAATAATAAATATAAATTCGATTCATTTTCTTAACTTTAATAAAAGTAATGGAATTTTAATTAATTGTATAAAAATGTCAAAACAATAGTTTTTTAGAGTTGACTAATCTTTTGGTATATTTAGTGAGTAATGTCTGTAATTACACTATAATTACCTGTAAATGTTTCGGCTTCTATTTTATAGTGAAGCCTTAAGAAACCGGTGGCCGCAGACCTAAGCGTCGAATTAAACTTAAAGCACGCGTTAAATGAAAAACAGACTAATTTTGAATAGAGATCGTCGCGACAGCCCTCCCCGTTTGGGTCTATTTGGCTCAATTGACCCGTCACTGATGTTTGTATGTCTATTATAGGTCGTGCCCTCAACAAAATCATCTGTTCATTAAATATATTCTTTTAATGTTTAAAAGTAATTAATGAAATACTGACGACATCGCTTTCATAGGCACCAATCATCAGATCTGGATATCCATTTTGATCCAAATCATGAGTTCCTAAACATAAAAGAAAATATAAAACAATTATTTTGCAAATGTTTTGAATTTCTTTACGAAATACTTTTAAATATTTAAAAAAAAACAATTCATTCGATTGGAGTAAAAATAGAAATTCTTTAATATTTTATTGAAATCTATTTGTCTTTTCTCTTATTTATTTATTTACAACTTTTATGCAAATGTTTGCACTTTTTATTAAATGAGGATTTATGTCTGGATTGACATAATTTACGGAATATTTGTCTCAATTTCTCAAATTAACAGTTAAACCAATTTCTGTAAAATTGACAAAAATTTGTTCAAATGATTAAAACAAACCCGAAAGAGAATATCCGAAAGTCTTTATATTCTGTAATTCATTAGTCATATCCGATGCTCTAATGACTTGTGACGGCGTTTCCTTAAGCCCTGACGAAGAGCCCAAATGAATATATACAACACCATTGTCTTCATAGGGCGCTCCGATCGCCAAATCGTGATTTCCGTCCTATTTTAGTATATAATTGGGTTTCAAATTGTTTATTGAAAAAGAGATTAAAGCAGATTCTCTTTGGAAAAGATATAAATTCTTTGGATACAATTCAAGACTGATTTCTTGAGTCGTATATCATTGAAAGGGATGTCATATATAATAATGGGAAGACATAAATTCAATTTAAAGCAAAACCTATTTATCTAAAGTCAGTTAAGAGTAATTAAATGACAAAAACATTTTTATAAAACAAATTTTAGGTTATATACAACTGTCGGCTAAAAAAGAGATAACTTTTTACGACAAGAAATCAATGTTTAGTTCACATAAAATGAGTTAAACTTTTAAATAAACCGATACTCACTTTATTGAGATCTCCGGCATTTGCAAGAGCGAAACCAAACCTCGATTCAGGTTTACCGGTCAGACGAGTGGACACTTTAGAAAATTTACCATCTCCATTCAAATACAAATAAACAGCTCCACCTTCACTCTTGCTATAATAGAAGGGCGCGCCCACCACTAAATCTATGGCTCTAATTCCAAGAAATGATTTTAAACATTATTACTATTTATTCAAATATTTGTCTTAAATAACACAAACCCGTCTCCATTACAATCGAGAGAAGTCATAGAATAACCATAAGAAGAGGCGAACTGTTCTCCACTCAAAATAAAATTTACATCAAAAGTTGACTCTCCCTTATGTTTAGAAAAGAAGACCACTTGTCCTAAAAGTTATGCCAATATTAGACACAATTGTTATATCAGTCACATCAAACAAGTGATCAATACCTGTGCCATTAGCTCGTGGGGCACCGCCAGCATAACTGGTCAAACTGTTGAAAAATTTGCCGGAAGTGACACTCATTCCTAAGTTTTGTTTATTAATTAAATATTTATTCGAAAAATTAATAACAAAATAAAATTTATATAAAAGTCATTAACTAAAATGGAATATAATATAGTTTAAAATACCTAGATAACTATATTTATCAACTGGAGACTCGTTTTCGAGAACTGGTCCCAAATACCTTAAAAGGTAATTAAGTTATCCTTTGCTAAGAAATGAAATAAAACTCTTAATTCATACCAAGTCTTGTCATCTCGTATTCGATATCTGAAAATAAATCATAATTTCATCAGAAATTAGTATTTATTAAACAAATTTAATAACTGAGAGTTTGAGAGAATGAATGAATGAATGAGTTAGAAGTTATCGACGATAAGAGAGAATAAAAGTAAGTTTGAGATACCCTTCCCTGAAATATAGAAAAAATATTAAACAATTAGTTGAGTCAAATCAGAGATACATTTAAGGAAAGGATTTTAGGCCAAAAACAGTTTAAAAACTTCTTTAGTTAAATACCTGACGGAATTGGAAAAGACAGTACCCCTCCAAGTGTAAGGTCCCGGAGCGCCGATCACAATATCATAGTCTTCAGTTATCTCTCCACTGGTACCGGCCTGACAGTAACCTAACAATTATTTGATGAATCGCACAATTAGTCAATAATAAGAAGAGGTCACCAAACTTTGTAAGTTTAAAGGGACTGAATGGCGGCTTTTCAATCACACTTCGGGACACTTTTTTCAATAAAGCAAAACTGATTTATTGGTATTTTTGGATAAAAACATTTTAAAAGTATTTCTATAAAAATAATTTCTGACAAAATATAGAAAAAATAAACTGAAAGGAAAGTGAAAAAAGTTATATAATATTCACCGCATTTTCACAGTTTTTCTTTGAAAGAAATTTATTGCTTTTTTTGTTTTGCTTTCGTTTTTATTCAAAATTAAACCAATTTTTCTCTGGGGATGAATCGAACCCAAAGTTAAGTTAAGTGGTGTTCGTTAATAGAGAGTTAGGAGATATTTTTTAAAATAAGCCCTGGGCAAATAACATTGATCACTTACCGAACTGTTCGTGTGCTTTATTTACGGGACGGTTATAGCAGGGCTCCCACGCCCTCCGAAAGTCTAAATATTGTGATAAGGAATAACAAATGCCTTGACCCCATTGGAAATCGGGTCCTTTCAAAATATAGCGGTGGGCGCAGACCTTACCGTTCAAAGCAATTAACATTTAATCGAATGCATTACTAGACTTGAGAACACATACCATAACATAACCTAAAAATAGAAAATCGTTTAGGAATTACACTTCACTCGTTATAAGTGTTTACCTCCCGGGCCCTGACTTTTTACAGTGACTCCTAACCACTGGTCATCTTTACTAATACTGTCTTCAGGTGCTGTTGTTATCAAATAAAAAATGAATTTTTTTTAATAAAAGAAATACTACGTTTATTATCTTGGTCGATTTTTAGTTGAATGCAATCATTTTTGAATGTAGTCAATGAGCATTTGAAGACTACTCCTGAATGATTAGTCATTGGTTGACCACTCTGTGCTCGGGGGGCGCCCACAAGCATTCTGTTTCAATAAATAAGTTATTTCTAAATATTTTCCTTAAATTTTTAGATAAGTATTGAGACAAGAGTTGAGACAGGAGTTGAGACAAGAGTTGAGACAAGCTAGGTCATTAGCAAATTCTATATTCATATGAGAACATATCAATCCATTCAAATGTCATTTTCCGAATATATGTCATTAAATTAAAGTTTTAAAAAATAAATTAAATAATAAAACATTTAATTTTGTGGATTAAAAAAAAGAATACATTATTTAAGACATTATTTGAGGCGTTATTTTAAAACATTTAAAAAAGAAAACCAAAATAAGTTACGATAAAATCCATTAATATTTATCAAAATTCATAAGAAAACGTCCGGAAGTTATGCCCACACAATATATTACGCCCACAACTATTCCTACCTTAATATCAGGTTAATTAAGAAATTATTCCCATAACTAATAAAAGATGACTTAAACTAACTGTAAAATTGAATTAAATGATAAAAGAGAAGAACGAGAGGCCAAACACATATCAAATATGGCTTTTGGGCCGACATATGATCGTCCCATCGATATAAAGTTTGAGAAGTCAATTGAGTAGATATGCTTTACTTGAGTTGTTTTTACATAAAAATCAGTTACAATAAAAGAGTAAATAAATAATTCAATAAAAGGAATAAATACATAAACCGTTCGGATAAGACTCAGAATTGATTATAATTTCAAATTAGGCGTAAATTTAATTTTACGTCACAATTGTTCCGCAAAAAAAACATTTTGAACAAACTCTGAATGAAACAAATGGTTTGGATCGTTATAAATGAGATGAAAACACAATTGACTGAATAGTTTAGACAATAAATCAAATCTATGATCCGATCGGAAATGAGTCAGTCCGAGTGATGTGGCTTAGAGATGACCAAGATGCCATTGTTAAATCGATATCAATATTTATGAATATTTAAGAAAAAGTATTTTAAATATTATTTTCATTTCAAAGTTTATGCTATATTTGAGAGCAATTTGAAAATACTTAAAATCGATGCAAACTTTGCCTTAAAGTATAAAATGTGGTGAAATCGTATAAAAAGGAATATTTAGAGTGGACTCCAGTGGCGATACCAGTGTTCCCACTGATGGCCCACTGATGGGTCATTCTATAGATCTATTGAAGAGCACAGAATCTCATCTTTGGTTGTGATGAGTGAGTAATAAAATGAAATTCAAAGCAAACAGTGGAACACATAGAGGACATGATTTAGAGTAGGTTTAGATGACTATGCCTTCCAATACTAAGTCTATATATTATAGGATCCCGACTGAGAACCGCTATTATTTGTGAGCTGTTTGGCTACATATGAGGACTGGCCCCTAATCTTTAGCGAAGTTTCTACTAATTCAGTGAAATCCCTTCTATAATACCAAATATCGTAAATTTTGTTATTTCCTTCAATACTTGGGATCTGTTTTGGAAATTATTTAATGTATTGAATGCATTTCCAAATTAAGGCAAACAAACCAAACATATAATCAGTGCTTTCCTTATTAAATAACGCCCAAAGAGTTAGGATAAACAGGTTTTCAATCCATTCCTGTAATAAATCAAATACTGAATAATATTAAGTATAATAAAAGTTAAGTCACACGATATCGATCACAAACTAGTGTTTAATTTTCGGATTAATTGTATTCATTCAAAACAAAGTATAGAAATGAAAGCGAAAAATATTTATTTGTTGTATAAGAGATGAAAAATATTTTGATAGACAACTCCTCTTCAAAGGAATTCACTAAAATGTGGGTCAATCGATAGACTTATTCAAAAGTAAACACTTGTAAAGAAGATTCTCTTCTATTCTTAGCCTTAACTCCTATTTTGTGTATTTACTAATTCAGACTAAAAATGTTTGATTAATACAATTTTTGGTAGAATTGGTTTAAAATAGCAGAAAGTCTTCATTCGATGCGAAACATAAATAAACAAAGAAATGACATGACATGCATTCAATGCATAAAAAGGTTCACCAAATGTTCGGTTAACTTATCCTAAAATATTGCTATGCTTTATGTCAAAAGAAATGTTCTCGACTCAAATATTAATATTCGAGAGTGGCTTCGAGTGGGGCCAATGTCTCAATACAAAGGTGTTCACCACTAACAACACTAAATAGTGGTTAGAAATTGAGCGGAAACACCAAACAAAGGCCAAAAACTAACAAGACTTTTATGTATGAACACATTCTGTCCAATTTCTCATTTTTTAGTTTAAATAATAAATACGAAAAGAAGGATGACCAAGGATGAATCATATTTTTTGATTCATCATATCTTCAAAATAATTTATTAGTGGTAACTATCGGTAAATATTTGATTAAACATTTCATTTGAAATTATCATTTTATCAAATTTCCGGAGAAATCGATTATAAGAAAATCATTTTTGTTTTGCAATTTTTGTTGCCTTTAAAAAATGCAATGAAATCAAATCAAATCTAATACTTATCATAAAAATAAGTTAAATATGCAGTTAAGCTGTAAAGCAGTTATGCATTTACGGTTCACTTTGTTTTGGGACCACTGATGAAAAAATTACAAATTTAGTTAAACACTAAACAAGAGGAGAGAACACAACAGATGTCAATTTGATAGACATAAACAAATGTCTGAACCGTTGAACGTATCATTTCATTAGTTTAAGAGGTCTCTCACTTCTCCCATTGTTTTGAATACTCCGATATCTGATCCTCTAATAAAGTCAGGGATGTTTACATGACTTAACCTTAAGACGATTGCCATCAAAATAGTCTGAATTAATTCAAAAATCAGAAGATATGAGGTATAGATATTGACAAACATTGACTTATAATTATAAAAACAAGACTACTATGAATTTGAATTAAAAATTGAAAGCATTGGCCATCACTGAAAACATTCAAATATTTGATTCTAAATAAACAAAACTCTTAATGAATATAAATATAAAATTTGATACCAATAGAGCTCTGATTTTGCATAATATTCCCGTTTAATGACTTTAAATCTGAATTTGGAATAAAATGAGTGAAATATGTAAAGCAAATCAAAAAATATGATGAATTGACGCAATGATTAATATCCGACAACTTTTTAACGAACAAAACGACAACTATTTAAATGACAGTTCTCTTTGAAAAATATCTTATATTCTGTGCCAAAACTTTTTTGTTACAAAACACTGTATTTACTGCTAATCAGTGCCACAAAAGTTATATAATAATAAAAATGAAAACATCTGCTCCCATATCATCGTCTTATTGTTAGCCAACAATCAATTATCGGTCCATAATCTAAGCGATGCCCAAATGGAATCCCTCCCAAAATTAGTTATCCCTCTCAACCAAAGTGCTTGACTTTTGATGTTCACTGCAATTGAGCTCTCATTCAAAATATAATTTTTTAAAAAGATGTAAATCTCTTCAATTCCCGACTCGGAGGGGAACAGAGTATAAGTCTCTACCTCTGAGTATAAGTTTGTATTCCATTTTATCATATTCTTTGCAATTAAATGAATTTATTCTTATTTTGAAAAATCAATAAATAATAATGAAATTACTTTCAACGAAAAGAAAAATTATAAAAATAATTATCTTTTAAATCTTGAAAATCAATCAAAAAGAAAAAGAGGGCCATAAATAAAGGCCCACTTGTGTTGAAAACATTCTGAAACCCTAAAGGTTTTCACAGTTTTATATGAAAAAAGAAAAGAAAAATAAATCTTTTAATTTCCATTAATTTATTTAATAAATCGATGCCATTAAGACATAAAACTAGAATTAAAGTATAAATTGAACGACAAATTGAAAGAGTGGTGTCTTTTAGTTTAACATTTATTAAGTGAATAAAATAAGTTATTGTCGTAAATAACATATGATTTTATATTTTAAAAAATATATAAATAGAAAAGAGTTCTTCAATAGGGTTTTGGTCATCTCATAATAATTAAGAATTGCGTTCAGAAGTGATAAAATTTAAATATTTATTCCTTATATAGAGTCAAATGTATGGCAGTATTGAACTCTGAAGAACAGGTTAGCGGCCTCTCAGCCATTGAAAGCCTACAAGTTTTGTAATGAGAAGAAAAAAATAAAGAATGTTTGGTATCGGCCCTCAACTGACTGTCAAACGACTGTTAGCTAATCGACGAATTGACCGCTTATTGATTGACAGAATCGACCAAAACATCATTATTTCAACAGTTTATGAGTGAAATAAGAGATCTGTACTCAAATTATTACAATAAGTGAAATGAACTCAGAATATTCTGGCTTTGATTAAACATATGCTCATTACTACCTGTCATAATGTTAATACCAATACTATTACAAACAATACTAAACATTTGGACCCCTTATATGAGACGCCATTCAATTGGTTTCGCATAGCATTCATATCACAAACTGTAAAACTAAACTAAACTAAAGCTAAAACTGCGAACTCAACACTGAATACAATTCTAACCAATTAGTAGTTGAGAGCAAAGCTTTTATTTACATTCCTTGCTATCAATTTATGACAGGGGGTCGCCAAGTGATTCTTCATTGGCGGCTCAACTTTTAGCACTCTTTTATGATTTTAATATATTTTCGAAACAAAAGTGTTTGAAAAGTGTTTGAAAAGTGTTTTGTCACTCAATTAAACTACAATTAATAAAATTTATATTCAATAGAAAAGAGATTTTTTAAAATATTAAAAAATAATACAAATTTTTGTCAAATCATTAAATTATAAAAATTTTTAACATTTTATTGGTTTCACTATATTTTCTTCAAACAAATTCATTATATAATTGACATTTAATCGCATCAAAAGAGTAATAGTTAAAGACTGGTCTCTCATTAAGATATGATCGCTTAGAATGAGTTAAGCCTTCAATTAATTTGATTATTGCTTTTACTCGCAATTATTCCTCATTGAATGAGACATTACTTTTATTTCTAATACTTTCAGTAAATACTTATCAGACTTTTTAATACTTCAATAAAAATTAATTTATTGTTTATTTTTGTTATTAAATTCAATAATTGACGAAAACTTTTGATTCGTTGAGTTATTAATCATTCAATTATTGGATTAAAGACAAGAAAAGATGAGAGAAAACAAATAAAGGAAAGTAAGTAGTGATGAGACATTATAGTGATATAGACTTACACGGCTTCTGAGACCTGATTACTGTTCTCATCTATGATCAAGTGTTCGGCCACAGAGTAACCAAAATAGGAATTTCGTGGACCATATTTTATAACTGGAAGTCTTGTCTCCAAATTGAATGCATTTGAAATTTGAAATAAATTCAAAACTATTGCAAACATTAAAATTAATGATTTTATTGATTTGAAATTATATTCAAATCTTTTATTAAAGTTATTAGTCTTTGAAACTAAAGTAATCGATGATATCAAACATGTGGTCAACATTTTCTCTAATAATATAAACTAAGAAAAACTTTTTGTCGAAATTATATTACATTAAAAAAAAGATTTTTTTAAAAAATAGTAAACACTTAAAAATTGAACACTTTTTCAATGAATGGATGGAAAAGAGAGTTCTTCTCAAGAAGTTATTGAACACATTTTCAAAAGTTTTGTTTCAAAAAGAGACGAACCAGTCGTTCATCTCTTGTGATCTGATTTGTTTCTGAAACTCAAATATCACTCATAAACACAAGTAGTGATAGCCTTAAGCTTGAGAGCACTTCCCACTCATGACTGCCATCAAATGTTATCGAAATCAGTGTTTGCAGTACTAAACCATAGAAGCAGAGGAACACTCACTCAAGTATTGGTCCGAAGAGCTACCAGTGCTGCACATCGGACAGAGAGCAGCACAACAACCGTTTAAATAATCCTTTAGTTTCGGAGCATTTCGTAATCGCATTAATATTTATTTGTTTATATTTTTGTTTGTATTTTGTATTGAATTTAATAAACAAAAAACAAATGACTCGAAACAAAAACACAACAAAATTCAATTATTTCTTATAAAACGATTCACTTCTTTATAAAATTCATTTAATAATTAGTTATTAGTTTTAATCATTAGTTTATATTTAAATTTTGGATAAATTTTTGATTAATATTTTGAATGAATTTGATTTGATTTGTAAAACAAATCGTTTTTTGTTTCAAAGTCTGAGTAATCATAAGAAACGATTGAACCGAAGGTTAAATAATTGAAATAAAATCCTTTAAAGCACTGAAATCAATACCATTTGGAATGTATTGAATCTATTGAACGCCCAAAACATTTCAAAACTGTTATCAATGAAGAGACGGTCCCTTCAGTGCCATCAGTTTGCAAACAATCGCACGCTTTTCGCTAAATCGTAAACACAAAACACCGACTCATAAGAGTTGACTCGTTTTTATATTAAGTGTTTTATCCAAAATATAAATCATTTAGTGATTGAAACACACTTTTAATAAAATGTTTGACGAATCGGATTTCGTCTCAGATCTCAACAATGATTCGGACGAAAGTGAGTCTAATGGCAGCGAATGTCGTGTTTTGGCCAATGCTTTTGATCAGACCAGACATCGGGAGACTATTGAAGGGATGCCATCCGCTGATAATCAGTCATCACAATCCTGGAGAATGAAGGATAGGGTAAATCTTACAAATCATTTAATAAGTGTTAATAACTTTAATCTTTAAAGCATTTAATGAAACCTTTAAATGCGTTTTAATCGTGATTTCACTCAAATTATAATTAATTTTAATATTAATTTCAATTAAGTGTTTAATTAACAAAATTATTGATTTTAATAAACAGATGAAGACAGTGAGTGTAGCGCTGGTGCTGTGTCTCAATGTAGGGGTGGATCCGCCCGACATAATAAAACCAAATCCGTGTTCAGTACTTCAGAGTTGGATCGATCCGTTCTCTTTGGCCCCACAAAAGGCTTTGGAAGCGATCGGCGCTAATTTACTCAAACAATATGAGAGATGGCAGCCCAGAGCCAGATATAAACAAAGTCTAGACCCCACTGTAGATGACGTGAAGAAATTGTGCACTTCTTTGCGACGGAACGCAAAAGACGAACGCGTTTTGTTTCATTATAACGGACACGGAGTGCCTAAACCTACTGTCAATGGAGAGATTTGGGTCTTTAATAGGAGTTATACTCAATATATACCTCTTTCTGTTTATGACTTACAACAATGGATGGGTTCGCCATCCATTTATGTGTTTGAATGCTCTAATGCTGGAACTATTGTCGACTCATTTCTTCAGTTTGCGATACAACACGAAAAGGAATATGAAATGAATATAAACACCAATATTTCGAGCAATGGTTCACCATTTCATCATCAAATGGCCCCCAATTATAGAAACTGTATTTTATTGGCTGCGAGTGCTCGCAATGAACTGTTACCAATGCATCCGGACCTGCCCGCAGATCTCTTTACTTCATGTTTGACGACTCCAATAAAGACATCTCTTCGTTGGTTTATAAAACAAAGCGCAGGAAAATTGGTTCCGGCCGTCAATTTGGAACTCCTCGACAAAATTCCGGGACAATTAACTGATAGGAGGACTATGTTGGGGGAACTCAATTGGATATTCACCGCTATAACTGACACAATTGCGTGGAATACTCTACCGCGTGATCTCTTCCAGCGTCTGTTCCGTCAGGACCTCTTAGTCGCCTCACTTTTCAGAAACTTTTTATTAGCCGAAAGAATTATGAGAACATATGACTGTACCCCTATATCTCACCCCTCTCTTCCACCAGCATATCATCACCCGATGTGGAGCGCATGGGATTTGGCAGTAGATCTATGTTTAGCTCAATTGCAGCCTATTTTGAATGAGGGCTCGCAATACAGACACAGCCAATTCTTTTCAGAACAATTGACTGCTTTTGAAGTATGGCTACAATTGGGTCCACAACCGGACAGACATCCAGAACAACTCCCAATTGTACTGCAAGTACTTCTTAGTCAAGTACATCGATCACGAGCTCTCGATCTTTTGGGTCGATTCTTAGATTTGGGTCCGTCTGCCGTCCATTTGGTATTTATTTGTCGATTGAATGAAATTTTGACTCACTTTTGATTTTAAGGCGCTTTCAGTCGGTATATTTCCATACGTTTTGAAACTATTGCAGAGCTCTGCTCGAGAACTCAGACCTCTTCTTGTCTTTATTTGGGCTAAAGTATTAGCCGTTGATCAGGTATGTGTCTCTGTCTTTCTCTCTTTCTCTGTGTTATATGAGTTCAATATTTTTAAGTTTAATTATAAAATATTAATGAAATGAATATTATGCAGTCATGTCAGGCAGATTTGGTCCGAGACAATGGTCATCGATATTTCCTAAGTGTACTCTCTGATCAACACATGCCCGCAGAACACAGAACAATGGCTGCATTCGTGATGGCCTGTATAGTTAAGAATCATGCGGCCGGACAGGTCTGTCTGTCTTTGTCTCTGTGTTTATATAAATTAAATGAATATTTTAATTGAATGATAGGAAGCGGCACTTCAGGGAAATAATCCAAATGGAAATTTAATCGATCACTGTTTAGAACAATTACCTCCAAATTGTTTTGAGTCATCGACACCTTTATTGCGTCAATGGTTGGCCATATGTTTGGCTCACGTTTGGGAAAACAATGAAAACGCGCGTTGGATCGGAACTCGTAATACAGCGCACGAAAAGCTCTTTAATTTGTTGGAAGACCCCATTCCTGAAGTGAGAGCGGCCGCAGTTTATGCATTGGGAACATTCATAAATAGCGCTGCTGAGAGGACAGACCATGCTAATGCTCTCGACCATAATATTGCCATAACTCTTATAAACAAAGTCTCAACTGATAGTTCGCCGTTAGTTAGGAAAGAGTTGTTGGTAGCCCTCCATTGGTTGGTCCTTATATTTGATAATTGTTTTACTGCTCTAATGTATCAAAAGTTGGAAGAGGAGAGACTCAAAGAAATTTCACAAAATAATCAAATGAGTTCATCCAATGGCGGTAAGTATTTCTTTGGCATAACTACATTACTAATTACTCAGACAAAGGACCGGCTCAACACTAATCCCTCAGATTTGTATTTAATTAGAAATGAAATGAAAGAATTAATGAATGTATTGATCGCAAACATATTTAGTATTTATAGTTCTAATTTAGAACTAAATAATTAGTTTTGGGCTTTACTTTTGCTTATTTTTGTGAGCACTGGCTCTTTGTCTCTAATTTTATGAGCGTTAAGTAATATTAGACTAATTTGCAATTAACCCAAAGATAACTGTTTGAGTGTTGGAACGCCTCCGTCTGGACTGCGGAAAGTTGCGTCGCGCGACCGGCTGTCCGCCATTACATTTAATAAGTTCTTAAGTGTTCCCATTTCGATAACACCTAACGCACACCAAACCATTGGTGAGAATATGTTTAATGTTTGCCGAAAAGCATTTTTTAATATAAATGATTGATTTAAAGACTCAATTTTAACTATATTTTGGTTTTTAGGTCTAATCGGTAGCGAAGCGGTCACTCCTCCCAACTTTTCGAGTGTACAAAATATTCCTTTAAAAAGAGTTAATTCTTCGAACTCACTCTGTAATTATCCGAACAACTCTTCACTATCGATGTCTGCAATTCCTAATGTTTATCGGACAGTATGGGATGTCATTACATCCTATGCTGTTGACCCCTACCCTGAAGTGGCGACAATGGCTCAAACATTAATCGACGAAATGAAGTCTCGCATTACTCAGCCTTCGAATGCTTACGACTCTTTGAAAGAATCCAATTCAGAGCACTCTCTTTCTGATCCGAATTCACCGAATAATATGCAGTCCTTTATGAGTGAATCCCCGAATTCAAATACTGGTCATTCCCGTAATACAACACCTGTCAGAGAAAATATGAGTGTTTCTAATAGAATGAATATTAGCTCTCCGTTCCCACACTTACAACAATACACGACTTTTATTACTCCATATTCGCGAAAACGTTATATCTTTGGTCGAGAGCCGAGTGTTTCAGAGCGAAGTCAAGACGGCAATGGAGACGACACATCCAACTGTCAACGCGAGGCTCTCATCAGTACTTCATTTGTTGAGTGGTGTACAAAACATTTCAGTCAACCCTATGCTTCAAATATCAGTTATAATATGGATCCCGAAAGTCATTCCCATTATGAAAAAGAGTGGAGAACTACTCGTAACCGAACCATTGAAGAAAAGGCCACAAAAGAATTATCGTCAATCGATCCGACACATATTGACGAACAGATATTTCTTCAAAGGAACTCAAATGTTCCTCAATTCTTGTCTTTTCATCCCTTTGAGAACAGACTAATTGTTGGCGAAAAGGACTCATTCAGTGTTTGGGCCTACGATTCGCCTCAGAATAATTATATGAGTCATAATAACTTCAATCCTATTCTGTTGGGAATGCATTCAAATCTCAATCCTTTCCCAACGAGAATATCAGACATTCAACTATTAAATACTCACGACTTGACTCAACTTATGACTAGTTGTGACGACGGATCGATTAGAGTTTGGAGAAATTTCATGAATGTCGACAAATCTGAAAAACCCCGTCTCGTGACTGCGTTTCACATTTTTAATGATATTCAGCCCTCGAAGAATGGGGTTATTTTGTCGTGGAATCAATTGGAACAGAAATTGATCGGTGCCGGTGAGACCAGAGTTATCCGTCTTTGGGACGCCCCAAAAGAAATGAAAATTAGAGACTTGAATATCGGGGCCGACACTTGTGTTACTTCAATTTCAACAGACGGTTCGCATCTGATTTGCATCGGTTGTAGTGATGGCAGTGTTCGTGTGTTTGACGATAGGCTTATGCCTCACGACAGTAGAGTTCACACATTCTATGAACATAAGGGATGTATAGTAAGGGCTCATATATACCCCCACGAGGACCGCTTCTTAATAATTAGCGGAAGTCAAACCGGAGATATAAAATGGTTCGATAAACGGAACGCCACTCATCCCATAAAATCCATAAATACTGGTTTTGGAATGACTTCAATGGCTGTTCACTCAGAAGCAAATGTGTTTGCCTGGTACATTCTCTTATATCTTTTTATCCACTTTTAACCCTTGATTTTTATATTTGTTTCTTAACAGTGGTTTAGGAAATTCAAATCTTGCGAATAGCTATCCATCAGTTAATTTGTATACTTTCGATGCCCTCTCTGGGGGTTCCATAAAATATTACGACGGTTTTATGTCTCATAGATTGGGACCGATATGTAGTCTTGCATTTCATCCGCTAAAAGTATAACTATTATTATTAGTGAAAACTTATTAATTGAATTTTATATTAAAGGCACGGCTCGCCGTCGGAACGACAGACAGTTTGATATCAATTTATAAACCGTCCAAACATTTTTGATTAGCGTTTAGTCATTTTTAATATTAATTAATTAATTAGTCATTTCTGACAAAAACACATCATTTGCTGCAAAAACTAATATTTTTAGTATCATTTTCTCGATTTAATTCCTATGAAATTGTATTAAATGTCTATAAAATAGAATTTATTTCAAAATTTGTGCCAATTTTTCCGATTTTGTAAATATATATACAATTAATCACTCGATTGACTCTTTAATAAATAAAAGTTATATAAATTAAGTGATTTTTTGTTTAATTTCTTTAAAATTTGAACATAAAATGTATGATTCGGTTGAGTTGTCTCGAGTGGCGTCGGGTCTGATGTGTTTTATTTCTTCAAAAAATGCTTTTAAATCATTTGTAAAAAGTGGTGTCTGTGAGCCCTCCCATATCTTTGTTAGAAATACTCCGGTCATTGGCTTTAAGACTGTGATTGCGAACTGAACAGCACTATAACAGAGGCCATGGATTACAGTAGAATCGTAGTCGCGATGACCCGAAGAGTTGGGCGCCATATCACTGACCACAATATCCACTAATTTTCCATTCAATGAATGTAATATTTTTGACTGATTTAATGGTTTAGTAAAGTCTGTGTTCGGCATAACTATAGCTCCAGGAATGGGTGATATCGCTCTCTTATCGATTGCAATCACTGCTCCCGTCTTATACTGATTTTCTTCATCCAATTTAAGTCTTTTAACAATATATTGAGTCCAAGAGCCGGGAGACGCCCCGCACTCAACAACAATCATTCCCGGATGAAATAACCCATATTTTTGGTCGATTTCCATGAGTTTGAAAACACTTCGGGCTCTATAGTTGTCATATCGGGCTCTTTTCACGTACGGATCATTTAATTGACGTTTGAGCCAATCCTGTGACGATTGACTCCTGTTTTTCGTATTTCTTAAATGGATTTTATTTAATGTCGAAGAGATATGAAAACAACGAATCGAAACAAATCTCATATCAAATGAAATTAAATTTAAATTTTGAAGATTTTTAAACATTTTTTTAAAAAACCTTTCATTTAATAAAAAAGATTTGTTTATGTTTTGAAAAGGATTGTAATAAATAAAACGTTGAGTCAATACAAAATTAGAGACCTTTCAATGAAAACATATTTATTTTATATACAAAACTTATCCCTAAAAATTTGCAAAATATGTTCTCAATTGAAACAAATTGAGAACACAATTATTGACTTCAATTTAATTAAATAAGTAATTAATAAAATAGTAATTTATTACAACCTTTTCATTAATTCATTTCATTTTCCATTTTATAACGTTTACAGAATTGAAATCTGTTTAAACGTTTTCAAATAAATGATAAAAATGATTAACAATTTTATCATTTTTTCTATATTTCCAAGTTTATATATTTTTTTTAATTAACATATTTCTTAAAGTCCTTAAAGGACAATGTGAAATTTGGTATTGTGATTGGGACCTTGAGTTTTATATATTTTTTTCGATGACCCATGATGACCTACTACTAATCCTAGAACAAAATGAAAATCGATACGTACAATTTTTTATAAAAAATTAAAATGTCAATTTCTTTAACATTGGGCCTATGGGAGAAATCGTAAATTTGAACCGCTAGATGACCGCGGTCCCACCAATCAAATCGAATGAAATTTTTTTTATCAAAAGATATGGCCAAAAGA